>QRFJ01000109.1:1189721-1407615 GCA_006176705.1 Cocos nucifera | reverse complement strand
AATTTTAAATATTTTATATGATGATGATAGTAAAATTTAAATTATTTTCATATAAACTATTCATGTTAAGCAGATATTGCAAAAGTATGAGCATAACAATCAATGAAGTTTCAGGATGGTTATCAGAAGATGTATAGTTTTAGATCATTTTTCATCTCATGAGTTGAATTTTATAATCACCATCATAAAAAATAATTAAAGTAATAGCCAAGATCATTTATAAAAGAATTATCTCATAATCGGACACCGTTTGATTCTTTGATCACTCGTTTATCATTTAACGATCGATACTAACCTATACTAAATTGATCAAGATAACGATATCTGATTGAAGTAAAACTTTAATAGTATACTACAAACATCATCGAGATTATCGTTGCAGATTTTGGGATCCATCGAAGGTCTCCATCTATCAGATCATTGCAACGTCGCTCGTGGTCATTGAAATCAAATTTTTATGATCGACGAATCTAGGGCCATCGAATCAAGGCGGTCTTTTGTGATAATACTCTAATGATAATTATTTAGATAATGAATGATGAAGATAGATATTAATTTTAAAATTATATAATATTTAAAAAAAAATATGGCAGCGGTTATAATTAATCGCTGCCATAAATAAGCTTATAGCAATGGTTCATACTAACCGCTGCTATAGGTCTGACTTATGGCAGTGATTTCAATAAACTACTGCTATAGGTCCGATCTATGGCAGCGGTTATAATTAACCACCGCTATAGATCGATCTATGGCAGTGGTTACAATGAATCGCTGCTATAGGTTAATTTATGACAGCGGTTATAATGAACCGCTGCTATAGATCAACTTTGGTAATGATTTTTTGTAATCACTACTATAGATCTGACCTATGACAATAATTTTTGTTAACTGCTACTATATATCAGACCTATGGCAGTGGTTATATATAGCAGCGGTTACAAAAATCGTTGCCATAGGCCCGACCTATGGTAGCAGTTAACAAAAATTGCTACCATAGAATCAATAGCAGTGGTTTCGAAAATCGCTGTCATAGTATGCACTGCCATAGATTATTTTTGTAGTAGTATATGCTACTAAAAAAAGAACTATATTATCATCATATTAGAATCATAAAGAAAAATTTCATATAAAATAATTATTTATGCTATAAATCATGTTTCTTTAGTAAGATACCATAAATCATTACAATATTTATAGGTTTCCCAAACCTTGAACGAGACACATTTTAGGTCTAGGTTTTTACATGCCTAACACAACCAGACAAGTAGAAAAAAGCTCCCCTATTAAAGCATAATTTCTCCATTCAATATAAAACACGCTAAGTGGAAATTTTCTCATTTAAAAATGTAAAACCATATATACTCTCCACATCCTTAGAACAAAAAATATTATTGCAACATAATAAAACCTCATTCTTCTTCTCCATCCGTAGGATAATCTCTTGAATTTGTTTGAGAAGGGGGGAAGGATAGAGCCCTCTTTTATTAATGTTGCTAAATAGCTTAATAGGATATATAATCTTAATTTTTTTATTTTTCAAGGACTAATTCTAAAATGACTTACTAGCCTTGGGATGATTGGATTTTTTTCTTAATTTGTCTCCATTATAGATCTCTCAGGAGTCATTCTAATAATTTGGAGAAAGGAACTTAGCAATATTGAGTTTATACATGAGAACTAGCAATTTACTTGTACTGCAATCCCTCAACCAAATTCAATTCAATGGCATTTGGGGGTGATTTATGTGAGCAAAGAAGGCATAGAATTAAGATAGGTTGGCAATTGGATTCTAATGCGATTAATTAGTAAATTTAGTATTATTACTAAGATGGAGATAAAAAGGGTAGCAAGCAATTTATTGAGGATTGGGAGGTTAAGGAGTTTAAACATTTTGTGTGCACCAATATGTTTATGATCTAGAGTTTTTACGAAAAATATTCACTTGCTGTAATAATTGATTGCATAGAGCTAGGAGATGTTAGAGTTGTTCTTTGCTAATGGTGACTCAGTAAATTTGTTTTCTACATTTTTTGTTAAATATTTCATAGGGTTGCTGGAAATAGCATGAAGAATGTAGAGCAATTTGATCATTGGGATTAAATTTTGACGATCCATATTATTGATGCGGAAATCCATCTTGAGGTCGAGTTGGTTGGAGTTGTGCGATGGCAGCAAGTCGGCGATGACGAAATGGAGGTGACCGCACTTGCAAAAGAAGTCCTCGATCAGAGTTAGCTTGGGTGGGGATCCTCCGATGCTCAAGTCAGTTTTTTGTTCAACCAAAGAAAGAAGATGAGCATTTGGAGAGAATAAATTGCATACCTTAGGATCCCTCTTTTTTTTTCTTTTATAGAAGGATCCGGAGTTTGTTTGGATGGCTCGTGGATTGTTAGTCGTGGGAGAGTAGTGAGTTGTCGGAGATATTTTATTTATCTACTAGAATATTCATAGAAATTATGTCAGATATTGTCCCCTCATGGCATGTGGGAGGGGAGAACCACCTCTTAATTATATGAGTTGACAATCTGGAGTCAAGAGTGGGGACTTCAGCTCTTCAATTAGGATTTTAGTTTTTTTAAGTTCGGCCTGAATTAGGATCTCGACCTTAGCCTTCAATGACCTTCAATTCAACCTTCAGAAGATCTTAACTTCTACCTCTTGATAACTTCAAGTTTGGCCTGGGATAGGACCTCGGCCTCAGCCTTGTGAAGATCTTCAATCAATCCATATTGTGACTCAGACCTTCATTCCTTGATGATCTCAAGCTTGGTCTGAAATAGGACCTCATCCACAGTCTTTTGAAGATCTTTAATCAGCCTATATTGTGATCTAGGCCTTCATCTTTTGATGACCTTAAGCTCGATCTGAAATAGGACCTCAGCCACAGTCCTCCGAAGATATTCAATTAGCCTACATTGTGATTTTGACCTTTATCTCTTGATGATCTCAAGCTTGGATTGAAATAGGACCTCGGCCATAGCCTTCTGAAGATCTTCAATTAGCCTACATTGTAATTCAGGTCTTCATCTTTTGATGATCTCAAGCTCGATCTGAAATAGGACCTCGATCATAGCCTTTCAAAGATCTTCAATTAGCCTACATTATGATCCAGGCCTTTATCTTTTGATGAGCTCAAGCTCGATCTAAAATAGGATCTCAGCCATAGCCTTCCGAAGATCTTTAATTCTCAAGCTCGGTCTGAAATAGAACCTCGATCACAGTCTTCCGAAGATCTTCAATCAGCTTACATTGTGACCCAGGCCTTCATCTTTTGATGAGCTCAAGCTCAGCCTGAAATAGGACCTTGGCCATAGCCTTTCGAAGACCTTCAATCCTCAAGCTCGACTTGAAATATAGAATCTCAACCATAGCCTTCTGAAGACCTTCAATCCTCAAGCTCGGTCTAAAATAGGACCTCGATCATAGCCTTCCAAAGACTTTCAATCAATCTACATTGTGACTCAGGCTTTCATCTTTTGATGAGCTTAAGCTCGGCCTGAAATAGGACCTCAGCCATAGCCTTTCGAAGATTTTCAATCCTCAAGCTCAGCCTGAAATAGGATCTCAACCACAGCTTTTCGAAGATCTTCAATCAGCCTACATTGTGACCCAAGCTTTCATCTTTTGATAAGCTCAAGCTTGGCCTAAAATAGGACCTCAGCCATAGCCTTTCAAAAACCTTCAGTCCTCAAGCTCAGCTTGAAATAGGACCTCGACCTCAGCCTTTTGAAAATCTTCAATTAGCCCATATCATCACTTCAGCTTTCATCTTTTGGTGACTTCAAGTTCAGCTTGATATAGAACCTCGACTTCAATCTTTTGAAGACCTTCAATCAGTCTATATTCTCATGTCTTTGATAGGCATAAAAATCTTCCAACAATAGCCCCCTACTTTCGAGTCCGAGCCTTGGTTTGGACGATGGGAGCATACTAAATTGGACTTGCCGAAGACATATCCTTTTTTATCATTTAGACTTAGAATATTCAGATTTCTTATTGAAATAATTTGAAGGTCTTCAATTTTATTCTCAACTTTTTAAGCTTAGATTTTTGCTAACCTCTGCTTTTTGAGGTTGAATTTTTGCACATGTAGACATTCTGAGCTTGGATTTTTATAGATCTTGATATTTACCCTCGGACTTGAAAATCAGAGGTCTGCACATCCCTCGTAAGGGTTTGATGAGATCCTCCTCCTGTTCTTGATGTGGTTGGTTTTCATCTTTTGTTAAGGTGAGCCTAACAAAGTCGTAGGGGCACAAAGGGCCGTTAAAAGGGCAACCAGAGGTCTTCTAGGGGTGCAAAAAGATCATTAAAAGGGCAATCAGAGGTCTTCTAGGGGCACAAAAGGATCATTGAAGGGCAATCGGAGGTCTTTTAGGGGTACAAAAGGATCATTGAAAGGGCCTCTCCCCTCTTCTTGTCTTAAATAATTAGAGATCTTCTAGAGGCATAAAAGGATCGTTGAAAGGATCTCTTTCCTCATTCTATCTTAAATAATCGGAGATCTTTTAGGGACACAAAAAGATCATTGAAAGGATAATTAGAGGTCTTCTAGGGACACAAAAGGGCTATTGAAAGGGCCTCTTTCCTCCTCCTGTCTTAAATAATCGGAGGTCTTCTAGGGGCACAAAAGGATCGTTGAAAAGACCTCTTTCCTCCTCCTGTCTTAAACAATCAGAGATCTTCTAAGGACAGAAAAGGATCATTGAAAGGGCGTCTTCCTTCCTCTTATCTTAAATAATCAGAGACTTTCATCATCCATGTCAGAACAAGATCCTCCTCTTGTTTCTAACACTATCGATCTTCTTGTTTCTCTATCAGGATGAGGTTCTCTTTCTGTTTCTGATGGGATTGGCCTTTCTTTATTAGGACGAGATCCTCTTTCTATCTCTAACAAAGATTATAGAAATATAAAGGACCATTGAAAGGGCCTCTCCTCTCCTTCTATCTTAAAGAAGATCTTTTAGGAATATAAAAGGATCGTTGAAAGGGCCTCTCCCCTCCTCTCGTCTTAAATAATCGGAGTTCTTTATCATCCATATCAGGACGAGGTCCTCCTATTGCTCCCGACATGGTCAGCCTTCCTATCTTTCTATCAGGATGAGGTTTTCCTCCTATTTCTGACGGGATTAGCCTTTCTTTGTTAGGACGAGGTTCTCCTCCTATCCCTAACAAAGGTCATAGGGGCACAAAAGGATCGTTGAAAGAGCCTCTCCCCTCCTGTCTTAAATAACTAGAGGTATTCTTTGGTTGATATTCTTGTTAAATCTACTTTCTTGATCTTGATTTTTTCTTGGCTTGAATTTGGATTTAATAGTTCGGCCTTGGTCATGATTTTAACTTTGGCTCGATTGTGATTTTAACTTCAGCTTGGTCGTGATTTTAACTTCAGCTTATCCTTAATTCTGACCTTGGCTTGGCCTTGAATCTGACCTTAGCTTGGCTTAGGCTTTAACCTTAGATTGATCTTTTGGTGAGCTCAGCTTATTAAGGTTGGGTTCCTATTGGCCTTGGATTTATATGATCTTTATCTCGGACTTGTTTTGTTTGCATCTCGGATCGGTCTGGATTCTAACTTCAACTTCAGCTTTAATTTCTTGAACTTAGTCTTAATTGGCTTTGGGTTCGGCTATAATTTTGGCATCCTATAGCCTTACAAGAAAGAAATAGAAAAGAAAAATAATAATGGAAAGAAGTTTGAAAGTCTTTTACCATGAGTTCTCTATTTGGGAGATCTCGGGTTCTGTTTGACCATCCTGATTCAGATCAGATTTCGTCTTCTTCTTCTTTCTCTTCTTTTTCTTTTTTTTTGTATTAACTTGGCTTCGATGGGTGAAATTCATAGGACTACATGCCGATGTTGTAACATTTTATGGGCGGTTTCGAGGTTGCTCCAAGTGAGCTCCGGCATTGTTCTGGTAGGTTTGTTTTCATCTGAGTGCGTGGGGTAGAGGGTCAGTGCTGTTGAGAGAACTCCAGTTGCGCTTGGACTCGCAGGGAGAAAGTCAGCAAGGGGGAGGATAAGAGGATTGGCTAGCAAGCCTCTCCTTTCGTCCTCTTCTTATTCTTTTCTTCTTCTCCTCCCCCCCTTTTTTTTTCTTTTTTCTCTCTTCTGTTTTCTCTTTTTTCTTGGAAGATCGGTGCTGCTTGAGATTGTTACAGAGGACCTTGGTGCCGCTGCCGGCCGCCATGATGGGTTCGGCTGCATCCGGACGTGGGGGAGGAGAAAGTCAGTATCGCTATGACTGGTTTCGATCGCGACTAGGAACGCGGAGAAAGAAGATCAACAGCATTATGATCGGTAGCTACCAATGATGAAGAGTGAGGAGCAGGTCGATGCCATCGCATGTCGGGAAGGAGCTCGATCTCGGGGAGGACCTCGACCGTAGAGGTGGGTGGAGGTACAAATTTGGATGCGCGATCAGTCATGCTTCGATGCATGGGGGAAGAAGGTCGGCATCGTCACTTTGACCAGTTCTGGCCACCGCTCGAAGTCGTGAGGAAGGAGATTGATGCACAGGGAGGAGATCG
Organism: Cocos nucifera; assembly: GCA_006176705.1. NCBI lineage: Eukaryota > Viridiplantae > Streptophyta > Magnoliopsida > Arecales > Arecaceae > Cocos > Cocos nucifera. The sequence goes on along the minus strand of QRFJ01000109.1, from coordinate 1,401,084 downwards.
ATCGGAGAGGCACCGTGGGTTGCGGGGGAGGGAAGTTCAGGTGAAGTCATCATGGATTATGGTTGAGAGAATAGGGGAGACCGACTGGGGGAGTCGTAATGCATAGGAGAGGGAGGAGACGAGACATGTGGGAGAGAAGCTCGGTCGTAGGGACACCAGCTTCTTTCTCTTTTCTTGTTCTTTTCTTCTTCTTTTTTATTTTTTCTCCTTCTTTTTTTTTTGGAGGAGGTCAGCGCTGCTTGAGATCGCGATGGAGGACTTCGGCGCCTCTGGGATCGTGAGGGAGATCGACTAGAAGGGGGCCATGGGTCGCATCTCAGACCATAGGGGAGGAGCATGGCCATGGTTGGGAGTGTATGGGGAGGAGATCAAAAGAGTCGCTGCAAGAAGGGGATTGGATGGAGTCATTGCAGGCCATGCCTAGGAGCGCGGGGGAGGAGGAGGTCGGAGTCGTGAGGGAGAAGGAGGTCGGAGCCATTGGGATCGTGAGGAAGAAGGAGGTCGGAGCCGCTGGGATGGCAAGGGAGAAGGTTGGGGCCGCTGGGATCATGAGGGAGGAGGTTGTTGGCACCATTGCGACTGGTTTCGACCGTGCCTGGTAGCATGGAGGAAGAAGGTTGGCATCACCGTGATTGGTTCCGACCATCGTTCGAAGTCGCAAGGAAGGAGATCGACGTACGGAGAGAAGATTGGCTATAGAGGCAAGATAGGCGTAGGGGACTTTGGCTGGATGCATGAGAGAGGAGATCGAAGGGGTCGCCGAGAAGAGAGAAGATCGGCTGGACGCATGCGAGCTTGGACGGCCATGCCTGACATGCAGGGGTGGTGGACGTCGACCGGATGCTCATGTGCTGGGGAGAGGCCTATGCCCTTTCTTCGCTCTCTATTTTTTTTTTTGAAATAGAGGACCGATTTGATCATTCCTTCATTCTTCCTTTTCCTTTTTTTTAAAGTAATGCATGCAAAGTGGTGATATTTTTGTTGATCTTAGAAGGTGATCATGAATATAAGTCATGAAGTTTTTTATGCTACATCAACTATAATTATAAGAAATTAGTATATATAAAAAAATATAGGAGCTAAGTAGATGTTGTCTTTTAAATGCAAGAAAGAATCTACACTGTTAGTATTGAATGTTTTATCGAAATACATTTTTCTCATTCATACTGCAAAATCAGCTCAAGTAAACGAGATTATGATATATTGAGAAGGTTTTTTTCATCCTGTCCTTGATAGAAGTGCACTCCTAGTGTTATCATGGTTCGAAGAGTCCAACTTTTTACTATTTTTCAGGTTGAATTTAAAAAATTTTACAAGTATAAAAAATGTATGAGCATATGATTCATGTTCTAGTTTCTGATATATGTCTAATGTGGGTTCTTCAAGCTAGACTTTAAATTTTGGATAATACCATTTACAGTCATTCTATTAATTAATTAATTAATTTTTTTTAAATATGGTAAAAATAGATTTGATGAAAACATCTCATATCACTTTTCAAACATACAAGGCATAATTTCATTTTTTCTTTCAGCTATATGGGTGGTGTCTATGCTGATCTTTCTTAGAGGATGAGTATAAGCTATGGTATTTGCTGTGACTTTATGGTGAATGATGAATAGAAATGATATCTTATTCCCAAATAAAGATGCCATAAGCATGACATTAGGTTCATGCGAAAGTAACCGCCAATATAGGAAAGCCTCTCTTCGCTCTTCTCTAATTTTTTATGATACTACTCCATTTTTTCATCTCTCCTAGGATTTTAGTCTTTCATTTTATTTTAGATTTCAGAGATTGCCTTTATTTTATCCAGTATATTGGAGTGCAAATGAAGATCTTCCTTCTAATGTTTGATTCTACCTAGAACTCAAGAGAATGAATGAAAATCAAGAATATAATATAACTAAAAAATTTACATAATTATATTTTTTATCTAGATCTTATGGCTTTTTATCGGTCCAGATCATCCTTGTCATCGTCTCTTTTCTTGAGCTTTTCTCTCCGATTGAAATTTTTTCTTCATTTGGAGCCTTCCAGTTTGAGCCTGGATAGAATCTGTTGAAGATGGATGCTGAATCATGTCGGCATTGAAGCAATGTGGAGCTTCTCTCGCTGGATGCTCATTTTTTTCCATAAACGGGCTCAAAGTTTCTTTCTCTAGCGCCATCTATTGATGCAAAAATCCATCTCGAGGTTGGATTGGCTGGAGTTGTGTGATGGCAGCAAGCCGACGGTAATGGAATGGAGGTAGTTGCACCTACAAAAGAAGTCCTTAATTAGAGTTGGCTTCGATGGGGATCCTCCGATGTTCAAGTTAGTTTTTCGTTCAATAGAAGAAAGAAGATGAGCGTTTGAAAAGAAAAAATTATGTACCTTGGGGTTCCTCTTTTTCTTCTTTTATAAAAGGATCCGGAGTTTGTTAGGATGGCTCGTGGATTGTTAGTTGTGAAAGAGAAGTAAGTTGTTAGAGATATTTTGTTTGTCCATTAGAATATTTTCAAAAATCATGTCAGAAATTGTCCCCTTATGGCATGTGGAAGGGGAGAACCATCTCTTAATTATATAAGTTGATAACTTGGAGTCAAGAGTGGGAACTTCAGCTCTTCAATTAGGACTTCAGCCTTTTCAAGTTTGTCCTGAATTAGGATCTCGATCTCAGCCTTCAATGACCTTCAATTCAACCTTCAGAAGATGTTGACTTCTACCTCTTGATAACTTCAAGTTCGGCCTAAGATAGGACCTCGACCTCAGTCTTATGAAGATCTTCAATTAGCCCATATTGTGACTTAGGCGTTCATCCCTTGATGACCTCAAGCTCGATCTGAAATAAGATCTTGGCTATAGCCTTTCGAAGATTTTCAATCAACCTACATTGTGACTCAGGTCTTCATCTTTTGATGATCTCAAGCTTGGCCTAAAATAGGACCTCGGCCATAGCTCTATGAAGATCTTCAATCAGCCTACGTTATGACTTTAGCCTCCATCTCTTGATGACCTCAAGCTCGACCTGAAATAGGACCTCAGCCACAACCTTCCAAAAATCTTCAATCAGTCTACATTGTGATCTACGCCTTCATCTTTTGATGAGCTCAAGCTTAGTCTAAAATAGGACCTCGACCACAGTCCTCCGAAGATCTTCAATCAACCTACATTGTGACTTTAGCCTTCATTTCTTGATGACCTCAAGCTCGGCCTAAAATAGAACCTCGACCATAGTCTTTCGAAGACCTTCAATCAGCCTACATTGTGATCCAGGCCTTTATCTTTTGATGATTTTAAGCTTGACCTGAAATAGAACCTCGACCACAACCTTTCAAAGAACTTCAATCCTTAAGCTCGGTCTGAAATAGGATCTCGATCATAGTCTTTCGAAGATCTTCAATTAGCCTACATTATGACCCAGGACTTCATCTTTTGATGAGCTCAAGCTCGGCCTAAAATAGGACCTCAACCACAGTCTTTCGAAGATCTTCAACCCTTAAGCTCAGCCTGAAATAGGACCTTGACCACAACCTTTTGAAGACCTTTAATTAGCCTACATTATGACCTAGGCCTTCATCTTTTGATAAGCTCAAGCTCGGCCTGAAATGGGACCTCAACCATAGCTTTTCGAAGACCTTCAATTCTCAAGCTTGGTTTGAAATAAGACCTCGACCATAGCCTTCTGAAGATCTTCAATCAGCCTACATTGTAACCCAAGCCTTCATCTTTTGATGAGATCAAGCTTGATCTAAAATAGGACCTCAGCCATAGCCTTTCAAAGACCTTCAATCCTCAAGCTTGATCTGAAATAGGACCTCAACCATAGTCTTCCAAAGATCTTCAATTAACTTACATTATGATCTAGGCCTTCATCTTTTGATGAGCTCAAGCTCGGCCTAAAATAGAACCTTAGCCATAGCCTTTCAAAGACCTTCAATCCTCTAGCTCAGCTTGAAATAGGACCTCGACCTCAGCCTTTTGAAGATCTTCAATTAGTCCATATCGTCACTTTGGTTTCCATCTTTTGGTGACTTCATGTTCGGCTTGAGATAGGACCTTGACTTCAACCTTCTGAAGATCTTCAATCAGTTTATATTCTCATATCTTTGGTAGGCATAAAAGTCCCCTAACACATATATAAATTGAAAGCACATTGGACCAAAGCATCTTTCTATAGTGAAAGAAATGCTTCATTGCTACTTCTGATCACTATTCAGTGCTAACTGATCTTGAGGGTACTTACAGAAAGTTTTTTTTAAAAAAATTTTGAAAAATTCTAGCTTACTTGTGATGGTATTATGGATATTATTTAAAGGATATAGAAATTTGATGGGAATTGCTCTACTCTAATAAGGTGTCTTATGCTGAAAGCTTTATAAGAGAAACTTCATAATAGAAAAGATCAGAAGTGGGGAATGTCTTTGTTAAGGTAGAGAAGTTAGAGAATCATTTGCTAAAGTTGTAAAAATTGGAGATGGAACAAGGAGGATCAAGTGATATTCATCACAAAAAAAAAAAAAAATGTTGATCCTTAGACAGTATAGCAAAACCTTTCAACAACATGAAATTTTTTTGGTGATAATATAAAAATCTTTGATTTCTTGGCTATAAGAGGGGATTCAAATTTAAAATTCTTTTGTCAATCTATATTGTTAGGGAGAAGAAGGAACACTATCAATTCAATTGAGGATGATCAGAAAATACTATCAAATCATCTTAAATTAGTGACTTTTAAAGTGATATTAGAAGAGCCAAGTGCTATTATTTATGGAGAGAATATTTCATATTATATTATGTTAGCATAGAAAGTGATGTAATCTTTATAGAAGGCTATGAAAAAGAAAAGTCTATTGATGATAAAAGTAAATATTAATAGAAAGTAAGTTTTTACATCCATTGCGTCTTCCATCTCGATCGAAAAAATGGATAGCCTAGTGCATAAGGCTTCTACTTAAAGGTATACAACCTTATTGATCAAGAATAAATTACCCTACAATCTCTTATATCTTTTATACTAATGATTATATTCTTATGGATAAAGCTAAAGAAGTAAATGCTAGAAGACTCTAGAAGATTGTATTGAACTATTGTCAATAATCAAGATAGGTAGTTAACACAAATAAGCACTCTATCCATTCTCCTTCAATCCCTAATTCAGAGCTAAAGAGAAGTAATTCATTTCTTAATGTGAGGATCGTGTCTAATGGTTAGTTGCATCTAGGTGTACCTCTTTCCTCCAAAGATATGCATTATGGGGGCTTATTCTATGCTTATGAAGGCTTCATTATAATACAATTTGATATAGGTTGGTTATGGCAAGTTGCTAGCAGTACCTCATATTAAAAACTTCTGGTGGAAAGTGATGTAGAATTAATCATGTTGCAAATTACTTCTTTACAAGGAGGCATGAGACACGACATAGATTTGGATTGTGATTATTATGGCCAAGGTGTTAAGGACATTGCTTACATACTCATAGTTTGTCCATTTGTTTCAAAAGTGTGGATACTTTAAATCAAAGATATGGATTAAATCTTTCTTTTTCAAGATATTGAGGATCTTCCTTCAATATTCAAGAGTCAAACTTTAAATGATCATGCTAAAAGCCTCATTTTTTACTTGTGTTAGTTGGTGTGGATTAAGAGGAATGATAGGATCTTCCAAAACAAGTTAGACTTGCACTCAACAACTATCAAGACCAAAATATCCTTATTTTTTGAACTCATGATCATGAGATTAGACTCCTATAGTTCAAAACTGCATACTGGGTGGGCCTTTACCCCTCAAGCCTTATTCTTATTGTAAACCAACTTATTTTCTAGTAGGCCTTCACTGTAGGTTTTGTGAAGATAAATTCCGATTATGCTTTTGAAAAGAAGAAAGTTTTATCATTCATGATCATGAGGGTATTATTTTTAATACCTAAAATAAATGGATGCATTTACTCTTAGTTCCTTATCTAGAATCAATAGGTGCATGAGAAGATTTGAATTTGGCTATAAATGTTTTCAAAGCCAATTAAATCAGTTAGAAGGTAACACATTGATGATAGTCAAATGGATTAAGACTAAAAAAGCTCCAGATTACAAAATTCTTTCTCTACCTCATGACAAATCTTGCTTGATTGAGGATTGATTTCTTGTCATATCTCATACACATACTAGAAGGAAATAAAGTTACAAATTGATTGATGAGTTGTAATATTGAAGCTTCTTTCAACTTCCATTTCTTTCATGTTGTCCTCCTCTTCTTTTGTTATGTTGATGTGATGAGTTGTTTGTGTTAGGTGCTAGTTTTGACCCATTTGGTAGGACCAACTCATATATTTGAAAAAAAAAAAGGAGAAGTGAGGTGAGGTGATGTGGCACCCTCACATCCATTAGCTTTAAGCCATTTTTCTTCTATGCCTATAGGTGAAAAAAAGGAGAAACACAGGAAAGAGAACCAAGTTGTTGTTGAAAGGTCCATGATTTTGTTGGAAGATCAGGCAATGATTTTAGCTCTAAACAATTTGATTTTTGGTGGTGAATCTTGGCAGTATGTTTTTCAACTTCATCAAGTTGGATCATTGATTTTGCCTCTCATTTACTTAGATTTAGCATACCTACTTGATGAGATTTTATTGTTTCTTCATTGAAATCCATTCTATAAATGATGATATTGATATATCAATTAGGTTTAGCAGTTTTCATCTCTCAAAGTGGAGGGTTTCTTTTAAGGTCCTACCTAAAAGTTTGGACATTTTAGTAGATGGAATCAAAAGTTTATAAGCACTATAAGAGTTCTTAATCTATCTAATTTGGATCTATTATTCTTCAACACCCCCGATGTGTAAAGCCTAAGGGATGGAACCTAGAATGATGGGCAACATGCAAATTAGTGAGCAAGAATATGGAGGTTTCGATAGGCAAAAAGGATTGATGGGCTTTGATACTACTATAAGATCCTATCTAAAAATTCAATGTTTAGATAGATAGGTCTAAGAGTGTATAAATACCATAAAAGTTCTTAACCTATCTAATATGAGAGTATAATTTCTAAATAATTTGCATATGAAAAACTCTATCTCTTACAAATTATTTTACTCATTAATCATTAATGTTGTGGCTCAATTATTAGTGCTTGGTTATTGTGATTTTAATTGCTGATTTAATTTACACAAAGAAGGAAAAATACTTATCTTCACTGCATGTTGATTATTGCCAATTGTTTTTTCTATAATTTACTTTCTTGTCTATCTTAGGATGACCTTCATCTTTTTGTGAAAGAAAAAAAGCATATATAATAAAAGAGTAGCATTTTAATAGAATGCAACATATGCATAACATAGCACTAGTTCTTCTTAGAAAAAGAAAAGTAGTCAACTAGATGGAAAGGATGATAAAAGACTATATGAGACCCTTTATAGTTTTAGAACTTCTACACCTCTTATGTTAAAAATATGCATAGAAAAAATAATAACAATAATAAGAAGCAAATAACAACAAAAAATAATCCAAGCTCTGGAATACCATAATAGAATGAGCTAAGAGGCCTTCTCATAGCCTAATGTAAGGTCTATCTCATATCTCATTTTTTAGTTTCTAAGGTGAGTTGTCTTTTCGCTCAGCACTTTTCATATATAAATCTTGATAAATTTGGCTAAGTTGTCATACTATTAGAAGATTGAGTCCTTGCCATCTTCTTATGATTGATTAGTAGAGTGCTAGATTATCAGTGGTTTGGGATATAGGCCCTTAGATTCAACATTGTGATCCTATTGCCTTCTTAATTTTTGGAACTCTTTTTGATGTATTATTTGATGACCACCTAATGCAAGCAGGTTAATAATAGATTTATTGCAATAAGAGATAATATAGCCCCTAAAGCTGTTGTAGCTTATTTTGTCCCTAGTGAGCCCAATTTCCAAATCAATAATAGAGACATGGCTATGAGCATAGCTATTACCATGGATGTGATAGCCTTCATTTATTGCGCATAGTGAAGGCCAAAGTAAAAAACTATTTGTAAAAGATGAATGCATGTTAGGAGAACTAGAGAATATTTTATCTATAAGAACTTAGATAGAAGTTTGCCCCGATATTGCAATGACCTTAACATTTGCTCGAAGTTTCTAAGTTTTTTTTTTTTTAAATTTTCAATCCCAAACAACTACACATGCCCCAATATTTACAAAGTGATAAATAACTATCTATATATAGATATAAAGGTGTAAAAGGACAATATGCTATGCACATGGATAATATAATTACAAATAAAAACTATTATTAGTGTATGAAATACAAGTGTAATTGTGTGCAAATCTTGTATATGTGTGTAGAGGACTAGAAAATACTAATGGTTAAGGGACTGTATGTAAAAAGTTTAGTCAAAGGAGGGACTGGGTTTTAAGTTTACTAAGAAAGCAAAAATGATGAATAATTATAATATGCTTCATTGTATAAAGTAAAAATACAAAGCAATCCCTAGACCATGCACTATGAGAAGCATGCATGAATCTCAAATTTTGTTTTTAAAGTTTTAACTAAAAGCAAATTCCTCCAATTCTATTAGATATTTAATGTACACTCATATTCTATGTGGTATAGCTCATATTATCTTTGACCAATGGAATTGTAATACAAAAAAAATTATACATGAATCAAAGTGATATAGAAGCATTTGCTAGTAGATATATAGAAAGGTCAGTATCCACATGATTAAGATTCATTAGATTCCTTGTCATTCAAAAAAGGTGGTTGATTTCTTTTGAAGATGGCTAGTTTTATGATAATTCACTAGGAATACTGGATAGAAATAGAAGAATGACATTAAGGAAAGAAATAGTTCATAGATTGAAATATTTGAAATTTCAAGAAAAACCTCTTACTTTGGATTTAGTCTAAGATGGTAGGTGATATTATCTTACTTCATTGATAAAATGGATGAATTTAGTTAGAGAAAAAATATTGTTCATTGATAGAGATATCAAAGAATTTATGTAGCATTAGATGATCCAAGAGGGATCATTAAGGTAATCTTAGATCACCAGTAATTCTTATCTTGGGATAGATCGATCATCGATAATATAGGATTGCGATATTTGGTATGCTATATTCTAATAATTAGAAATCCTTGGATATCTATAAGCAACCTATTTGGTATTCTATAGGAATCCAAGATTACTGACAATATAATACCAAAACTAAATATTATATATTCTATAAAAATATATTTATTAATCTTATAAATTATTAATCACATAAAAATATATTCATTGATATTATAGAATTAATATTTTTATTTATGCTAAAATTATATTCTTATTTCAATATTAATGTTTATTTTGATCGACAAAATGAGGAAAATAAAAATAGTGTGCTAAATAATTTCATAATATAAATAATAGTATTTTTTATTATAAATTAAAAATATAATTAAATAATAATATGATAATAATATGATAAATAATATATTATAATATAATATATATTATAAAAACCATATATATAATATCAATATACTATAGTATATATAATATTGATGTAATATACTAATGGTAATTAATATACCAATTTTTTCTATTGAATTTTCATCATTTTTATCCCCAAATTTCAGCTCAAGATCACTACCCTGGGGAGATCTTGGATATCAAGGATGGATTTTCCACCATCAGTTTGGATGGTGACTTGAGGAATGAGGATAATATAGGATCATCGGCACGTAAGATCACCATGCTATAACCAAATATATTGATCTTATCACTTTCACTCACATCACTCTTGATCTTGCCTTATATCAAATGCCCCCATAAGAAGGTGTTTATTGATATATAAACCACACTAAAAATTCATTGTCTTACAAGCTACATAGGACCTTGAGATATATAGAATAGGAAAAATTAAGTTCTATCCCATAAATTTACTACCACTTTGTGTTTAATACTTATGCACTAAATATACCCTTATTTTTGATAGTTGTTATATATTTGGTATGCATAACTGTATGAAAACTAAATATAACTGTGTCTAGAAATAGTATAATCATATCTAAGAAACTAGATTGACTGTGTAGGGACTAGTGTAAAATGTGGTATATAAGAGTTGATTGTAAAATGATAGTCAAATAAATCACCAAATGTTAATATCTCCTAAAGCATATGAGAAAAAAACAATAGAATCAAGTGTATTAGTCATTTTTATCTTTTAGGTATTTTTGAAAAACTCCAACTCTTGTCCTCTGTTTTAGAATGCTTATGTACTATAGGATGATTAGTAAAAGCATGACATTTAGCCTAAAATAAATTCCTTTGTGACTTGATCAAGATACCTATTATTGTATGGTTGATAGGGTTTTCGACTACATTTTCTTTAGACTTTTTGAGGCAAAGGTAGAAGTAGGGTTGCATGGATCAAGCTTATATTCTCTATCAATTAAATCTTGGCCTTATCATTTATCTTTCTTACCTAAGAGGAGGAAGAAGAAATAACCAAAAGGAAAAAAAATAGATGTTATTAATCATTATCAGACAATTTGACTAGATAATATTTCTAGAGAAATATGTTCTTGGTCAAATCTTGCATGTTGCTCAAGTTATCTTGATATTTCACTATTTGATGAGTGGATTTCATTTTAAGGTTTCATATAGTTATTTCTTATTTAATTTTTTTCTTTTAGTGTATATAAGGGATCTCCCAAATAGATCAAAATTCTTTTCAGTTCATCCTTGAGCTAGAGCAGTAGAGCAGTGTAGTTCTTAGAAGTATGCCATCGATTACCACTAAAATGATCCATAGTTGAGTAGATTCAATTTCTTGCCAAAATGCCTCATCCATATTAGGATGGCCTTTAGAAAGACACACACACATACACACATGTAGAGAGAGAGAAAGAGATAGAGAGAGGGAGAGAGAGAGATGGCAAGCATGAATCCCAAATTTAGTTTTTTGGAGTTTTAACTAGAAGCAATATCCTCCAATTTTGTTAGATTAATGTACACTTATCCTCTATATGGTAGTGCTCATATCGTCTTTGCCTAATGAGATTGCAATGGAAAAAAAAAAAATGAATGGAAGTGATATGGAAGCATTTGCCCATATAGATAGAAGATTCCTGTCTATATCATAAAGATTCATTAGATTCTTTTTCATTCTAAGAAGGTGATTGGTATTATTCTTTCTTCTTGGAAGATGGCTAGTATTCAAGAATATAGGGAATAGAAGAAATATTAAGGGAAAGAAATAGGTCAAGAATTCATTGGGAATAGTAGATAAAAAGAATAGAAGAACAACATTAAGGGAAAGAAATAGTTCAGAGATAGAAATATTAGTGAATTCAAGAAAAACCTCCTATTTTTAGATTTATTCTAAGATGGTAAGTGGTACTATCTTCATTGATAACAATGGATGAATTTAGCTAGAGAAAAAATATTATTCATTGTTACAAATATCAAAGAATTTAAGTGGTGTTTGGTGATCCAAATAGGATCAATAAGATAATTTTAGATCACTGGTGATTTTTATTCTAGGATAATCTGATACTTGAGAATATAGGATCATCGTGTTTTGTTTTCTATATTCTTGTGATTAAAGGTTCTTGGGTATCCCTAAGTAATCTGTTTAGTATTTTATGGAAATCCAAAAACATTGACCATATAATACCAAAATTAAATATGATATACTCATAAATACACATTTATCAATCCTATAAATGATTAATCCTATAAAAATATATTAATTATCATTAATTATATAACTAATATTTTCATTTATGCTTAAAGTATATTCCTATTTTAATATTAATATTCATTTTGATCAAGAAAATAAGGAAAATAAAAGTAATATGTTAGAATAATTTAATAATATAAATATAAAGTATAAAAATATATTTCTAGTATAATTTAAAAATATAATTAAATAATAATATGATTAATATATAATATATGTATTGTAATATATCATAAATACTAAATATATAATATCAATATAATATAATATATAATATTGATATAATATATTAATTGTATATTAATATACCGATTTTTTTTAGTGCACTTAAGAAAAATTTTAGTTTAAAATCATGGCTCTAGGAAGATCTTGGATACATATCCTGAAGGACAAGTTTTCAATTACCAAATTGGGTGGTGACTTAAAGAGTGGATAATTTGAGATTACTGCAATATGGGATCACCATGGTATAACCAAATGCAATGACCTGGTCATCTCCTTCCACATCATCTTTAATCCTGTCCTATACCAAAAATGCCCTCATAGGAAGGTAGTCATTGTCATATAAACTGTACTGAAAATTTATTGCCATACAAACTACATAGAACTTTGAGAGATATAAAGTAGAAGTCATCAAGTTCCATCCCATAGATTTGCTGCCATTTTGTGTTTAATGCCTGTGCACTAACAATCCCCTTATTTTTGATGGCTGTTATAAGTCTAGCATGCATAACTTTATGAAAAACAAATATAATTATCTAGAAATAACATAATCATATCTAAGAAACTAGTCTGATTATGTATAGACTAGGGTAAAATATTTTATATAAGAGTTGATTATAAATGATGGTCAAATAAATAACCAAATTTTAATATCCTTTAAAGCATATGAGAAAAAATAATATAATCAAGTGTAAAATCTATTCTTTATCTTTCAAATATTTCTTGAAAATCTCCATTTTTTGTGCCTTGTTTTAGAATGCTTATATACCAAGGTAGAAATAGGGTTGCATGGATCAAGCTTATATTCTCTATCAATTAAATCTTGACTTCCCTTAGCCTAAGAGGAAGAAAAAGAAGTAACAAATGAAAAAAAAAAAATCCCGGTAATTATTATCATACCATTTCACTAGATAATATTTTTGGAGATAAATATGTTCTTCATCAAATCTTGCATGTTGCTCAAGTTGTCTTGATATTTCATTATTTAGTGAGTGGGTTTCCTTTTAAATCTTTTTGGACAAAGGTTTAATATAATTATTTCTTGTTCCATTCCTTTCTTCTAGTACATGTGTAAGCGATCTTCCAAATGGATCAGAATTCTTTCCACTTCATCCTTGAGCTAGAGCAATGTAGTTTTAAAAACCATGCAATCAGACTGTCACTAAAATGATCCATAGTTGGATCCATTCGCTGCCAAAATCCCACATCAATATAAGGATGGCCTTTAGAAAGACACACACACATACATACACATAGAGATATAGACACAAAAAGAGATAGATAGATAGATAGATAAATAGAGAAAGAGAGAGAAGGAGGAGGGTGCCGAGATAACCCAAGTCAAAGATTGAGATAAGAGTTTCTTTTTCTTCTTCTTCTAGAGGAAAGAGTAGGGCAGATATCCTAACCCTCTTCTATGAAGAAAATAAAAGACATAAAATCCAAAATAACTGGGCAACTGCTTTTGCATCTATTTCGAACTCATAAACTATAGAAAACATGATCTTAAAGCTTCAGGGTGAGATCAATCCCTTCTAAATAGCCCAAGTTGAGCTTCAAATTTATATCATCACACTCCTCACCTTTCTTGGCTTGCAGATTATTGAACGTTTCCTTGGAAGAGCTCCCGATGCTTTTCATATCCGGTAGTGCAACATTGATGCCTTGGCTCTCTACCCCCATATAATCCACTAGTTGTGGCTGCTGGGCTGCAAGCATCTCCTCTTGTAGCCTCCTCCTCTTGCTTTGCTTTGCGTGGGCAGCATGGTGTCCACCCAATGCTTGAAAACTCATAAAAGCCTGATCACAATACGCACAGTGATAAGTTGTTGTGCGTGCATAGATTTTTTGCTCCCCATGATGGTATTGCAAGTTGGTGTTGAGGAGGCCATAGTAAGGAAAATGGCCATGGGCATTGCTATTCATCTTGATAAGGAAGGAGGAGAGGGGATGAGGGATCAGAATAGGAAGAGAGGTGGATGGAAGATTGGTGGGTTTATGAAAGGGCTATTTCTAGTGGTAAATAAAGGAGTTTGCAGGCAATTAAGCAAGGCTAACAAGGACCTTAGCAGTTTGGGTGCTATTAAAGCTTTCTATGGGCTCTACTCAAAACTTAGTAAATTCAAACAAAAACTTTCAAATATTAAATTTAGTTTAGTATTAGTTTTATGTGTGATTGTCTGTCATTTCAATAGATATAAACACATGTTCCTCATCTTGTTTGTGTTCTTAAATCATTACCTTTTTTTCTTTTGAGAAATATGGTAGTTATGCTATCATCTGTTTTTAAAACTATCAAGATAACTGAGTACCACTAGTATTAAATAGAGGGAATGCCAACCCAAAGAAATAAAGTGTTGGATTCTTCTTGCATGCATTAAACATATTTGATGATGACCATAAAATTGTAGGAAAAATTTTAAGATATTATCTAATGTATTGAAGGACTGAAGCTAGTAGGTCATATGTGGAAATGAAAATCGAAGAAAAATATTTAGATACCTTCTACTTGAAAAACCAAGGTTGAACTAGAGGATAAATTATATAGGCATAAAATCACATGGAAGAGGAGACCAAATATATAAAACAAATTACTTCAATTTTCAACCTCAAAACTTCCAAGTTCACTTTATTTTCTTAGATCTTTTCTTGAGCAAAATTTTTTAGGTCATTACATATTGAAGAGGTGAGATTCAAATTTTCATTTCCTTTCTTGTTTTGTATACAATCAAAATATTAGAAATTCATGTATGTGTAGAAACAATCCATCTATCTTTTGAACAAAGATATTTTTGAATATACAACACCCTTGCACATATGGCTTATTTCATGTTGATACCTCAAAATTTACTATTTTGTATATAGACACATCAAAACTAGGGATGGCAATAGGTTGGGTATGGATCAGATCGGCCAATACTCATACCTATTTGGCAATTAAAAACTTCATATCCATACCCGCCGTATATCCGCATCAAGTCAGGTCAGATTGGGTTAAGTAGAGGTGCAGGATGGATCGGATCGGATAGATAAGAGAAATCGGATAAGTAACTCATCATATAAATATTATAAAGTAATTATAATTTTAAAAAAGATCATGTAATTAAGATATCTATTTGAGTGGCTGTAACTTGTTTTATGACCATTTCAACCACAAGTCGACCTACCATAAGATAGTTTTGAGTTGTAGGCCAAAGAGCAACTAAACTTACCATACAATTTGAGTTGCCTGCAATTAGTTGCAGGCAACACCACTTACAAGAATCCATATAGTCCCTTATTGAAGTCCAAGAGTTCTAGGTCTAGTTTGGCCTTATAGATTTTGAGTTAGAAACTATACTTGCAAGCTTGCTCAGCTCGGCCTATCGGCCATGTGATGAATATGCATGAGGCATGGTATGGTGTGCATGTCATAGTTGATGTAGTATAGGGCATAGCCAACATATGCTATGGCTAACTATACCATGCTTGGCATCAAAGGAGTCAACAAATTGATAGGCAAATATAAATTTTAGCTAATATATCTTGTAAATTTTCCATGAACAATATCGATCATATTTTTGCCATATTTCTATACTTGTATTAGGATAATTATAGTATAATTTTTATTGTTGAGTTCTATCTTAAATATGATTTTGTATCAGATTTAATGTGTAAATTAGAGTTAGTTATCGTATCATATCCTATAAATATGTGTAAAATATATTATAAAAGGCAACTTTTGAGATATTAATAATTTTTTTTAGAGAATTTTTTTTTCAGTAAAGGATTCTTCAATCCAGTCTTCTCCTATTTCATGTTAGTTTTGAAGCACAACCTTATTGATCAAATTACTTCTTTTCTCATTGCATCAATAGCATATTTGTGCCTTTTTTGAACACCTATTGTTGGGATATCAGCTACTTTGATACCATTTATTAAAGATCTAGTATCAGGATGTTGCGGCAGAAAAAAAAAAAAAAAAAGAAAGCAACAAAGTACGTGAATCAGCCCAAAGACTCGCCTCCATAGGGCATGCAAAACTTCATTATGAAAAAGGAAGAGATACAAAAGAAGATTATCTACTCTCAACTCACGTATATAATCCTCTCAACAAGAAGTTATTCTTACTAAACTCTCTCTTGGAGACCCCTTGAAATGACTACAGTCCACTGCCTAGCTATCTGCTCGAAGCTCCTACTCTTACTGTTCGTTGGTGCCCTCTCTCTGCTCTCTATGACGTTTCAGAACCTCTTTAAGCCACTATCAAGCTACACCCCTTAGCTCTCGATCTGCCAGGCCTTTTAAAGGCCTCAATCAGAGCCATGCTTAGAATCCTATTCCTAC
The DNA here is from genome assembly GCA_006176705.1 of Cocos nucifera. Classification (NCBI taxonomy): domain Eukaryota; kingdom Viridiplantae; phylum Streptophyta; class Magnoliopsida; order Arecales; family Arecaceae; genus Cocos; species Cocos nucifera. The sequence goes on along the minus strand of QRFJ01000109.1, from coordinate 1,384,846 downwards.
CAGGACATGTAAACCCCATGTTTGCATGTGCGCCCACCTGGGCCTGGGCCATGCTCGTGCTGGCCACGCAGGGCATTGGGCCATGCTTGCATGGGCCATGTTGAACCATGCAGGGCCGAGCCCGCACCCATGTGGCTGGCCTACGTCGGGCCTGGTCACCTACTGATCGTGGGCCCCACTCCAGCGATCCCTCCAAAGCTCCTTCGCGCATATGTTTGCCCTCTGGTCTTCGATTGGGGTATTCTTGGACTCCGTTTGTCGTCCTAGACCTCATTATGAGCTTAATATGAAAGAATTCGAGATATTTTTTTTAACAATCTCTATCTCAACTCGATATTCGGTCTCCACCTATCCGAGAGTTTCTTTAGTACCCCCATGTCTTGAGGCAATCGTCTGTTGATCATGGATGGACAAACATGAGAGTCGAGTCAGGCTACTCGACCCTAGCTCCATTAACTACTGTGATCCTCTTGATCTGAGACCTGTTTAGGATAGTCTCCTACGGTAATTGAAACTTCACCTTGTGATGTTGCATGTCGTCCTTTCGAGTCTCTTATCCCATGCCCGATCCATCTTCATCTGGAGCTCCACCTTATACTGGACTCCCTGCTATGAGATAATGTCTTTCATACTTTCTTTCTTTTAATATCACCCTACTACTGTGCATGACCTTCAGAGTTTCTCCATCAGCTTTTCATCTAAAGCCAATCGAATCCAATCTGCTCAGTGAGATTAGATTCTTCTTAAAGCTGGATATGTATCGGACCTTACCCAACTTCTTCACTGTTCCATCATGAAGCTTTATGCTAACCGTCCCGCTGCTCTTGATCTCACAGCTCGATCCGTTTGGCAGGAACACAGTGCCCTCACTGATCTTCAGAAAGTCAAACATCTCCTCTCTGTAACATACATGATGAGAACAAATAGAATCCATAATCTATTGGAAGGAAGAAGTAGATACCTTATCAGTAACCAGAAGAATATTATCACTACCTTCTGTATTGCTACATGCCATCGCTACAGTAGCCCTCATCCGATCCTTGAGTTATGGACAATCCTTGACTCAATGTCCTAACTCGTTACACTTGTAGCATCTGATCTTGCTTTGGTCCCTCATTTTAGATCTGGATCGTCCTCCTCATGATCTTCGCCTTCTGCTCCTCTAAAAACCGCCAAAGCTGAGCTGCCACAATCTGAGCTCGAAGCTAGGTTCTCCCTCCTAAGAACCTCGTTTTGGAGTATCGCTGCAGTAACCTCGTTCATCTTGATGGTGCTCTTTTCCACTAGAAGATTACCAAGGACTCATACAAAGGGGGAAGCGATGCTAGCAAGACTAATGTCCTAATCTTCTCCTTAACTTTTTTGCCAATGCTGAGGAGGTCGGTGAGGATCTTCTAAAAGTTGGATAGATTCTCCCGTACGCTCTGGCCTTCATCCATCCGCAATTGATAAAATTGCCTCCAAAAGAATAGCATGTTGTGAGCGACTTCACTATGTACAACTCATCAAGCTTCGACCATAGCACCGTTGAGGAAGTCTCGCCAAATACATGGATCATGACATCATCTACTAGGTACAAGTGGATCGTACTCACCGTCTACATCTGGATCCACTTTCAATCCTTCACCTCCATGGTGGCTGACATCTCCTTATACAAGAGAGCATCGATCAACCCATGTTGGATGAGAACAATATTTACCCTTACTTATCATAAGAAGAAATTGTTCTTTCCATCAAACCTATTGATTTCCATCTTAATTGCACTTATCTTCTCCATATTCTTTAATCTCTATTATTACTACTGCAATCTGCGCTTTGGTACTGCTTGGCTTTGATATTAATCTATTGAAATATCAGCTATTCTGATACCATTTGTTAAGGATCTAGTACCGAGATGTTGCGGCAAGAAGAAAGAAAAAAAATAAAATAAGAAAGTAACCAAGTACATGGATCAACCCAAAGGCTCGTCTCTACGAGGCATGAAAAACTTCACTATGAAAAAGAAAGAGATACAAGAGGAGATTACCCACTCTCAACTCATGTATACAATCCTCTCAACAAGAAGTTATCCTTACCAAACTCTCTCTTGGAGATCTCTTGAAATGACCGTAGTCTGCTGTTTAGCTATCTGCTGAAAGCTCCTGCTCTTACTGTCCACCGGCACCTTTTCTCTATTCTCTGTCACGTTTCAGGACCTCTTTAAGCCACTATCAAGCCACACCTTTTAGCTCTCGATCTGCCAGGTCTTTTAAAGGCCTTAATTAGAGCCATGCTTGGAATCCTATTCCTACCAGGACGTGTAAACCCCTCAACCCCATGCAAAATTGCGTGTTCGCGCATCTTCGCGAGGCCGCCTGGGCCCAGGCCATGGTTGCGTGCTAGCCCGCTTGGGCCTGGACTGCTCCCGCGCATGGTGCTGGGCTGCGCCTACGTGCTCGCACGTTGGGCCGTGGAGGACCGGGCCCGCATCCATGCAACCGACCTGCATTGAGCCTGGTCTCTTACTGGCTGTGGGCCCCACTCCAGCGACCTCTCCAATGGTCCTTCATGCATATCTTCACCATCTGATCTTCAATTGGGGTGTTCTTGGGCTCATTGGACTCCGTTCGTCATCCTGGACCTTATTGTGGGCTTAATATGAAAGAATTCAAGATATTTTTCTCAACACCTATCTTTCTAGATTCAACCAATTTGTAATGTAAGTGTTACATTTTCCAAAGATTTTGATAGATGTCCTTATGATTTTCTCATTCACAAATTTTAAAATTGAATATAAATTTTAACTCAAGCTAGCTCACATTGTAATGTAAGCACTGTAGAGCTCTATGCACATGTTTTGGGCCTTTATACGGCACCAGCGCATGCAATCCAATAAGCGCTTGGACAACTTTTGAGCTCATGGGCTTCTTTAGGATTGCTTCAATTGATCTCGTGGAAAGGATCTAGGTACATGATATAAACACCCGAAAGATTGGATCTTGTGCAAGTTAATGAGATGTTCTAAGAAGTTAATGAGATGTTCTAAGAGATTCTACTATTTTACTACATTCCTAGAGCTTCTTTCATCTTTCTCAAAGTTTTCCTCTATTCTTCTTACTTGTTTTTTTCTTTCTTAGGCAATTATAGTTGTCCTTTGGATCAGAACTTCAAATGATCATGCTTGTGATAAGAGGTAATTTCGAGCTAAGCCAGCATCTTAGGAATGATATCACGAGAGAGCGAAATTTATACTTCATGTAGTTTGCTTACATACTTCTTTCAAGTTGTGTCTCTCTAGTTTTCTTATAGGAGAAACACTTTGTGCACCACGCATGGCATAGCCCGCACGCACTGCATGTGGTGATGGCATGCACGCAAGGTCGAAAAAAAATTTTTTTTTTTAGGCACCACTCTCTGGCCCCATCCACAATGAACGCCGCACTTCAGCCCCACACACGTACCAATCATCGCATGCGGTGCAGTTCTGCACGTGGTGCAATAAGAATTTTTCTTTCTTATAGTACCCGATCTTGCATTATTCAATATATTTTTAATTATTTTTATTGTTTGAAAGTATTACTAACTTTAGTATAATTTTCAAAATAGTTTCCAACGTTCTAATAATGAATTTTTATATAATTACTAGAATTTGCATATAATTTTTAGATTTTATTTTGTTATTGAAAATTTGTGCTAAAAATTGTTATCACGTAGTTTGGTGGAAAAAAAAATTCTACTTAAAAAATTGATGGATATCTTTCCTAGCTTTCTTCTACACACTAATTTGATAGAAAAAAAAAGTTTATGGAGACCCTTTGATTTTTTTTGTAGTTTGGGTTTAAAATCAAACTATACTAAAATTTGCTATTTTAAAATCTATGCAAAAAAAGTAATTCAGTTTTTCAAATAACTTCCTTAAAATTTGCTACTTTGAGTTCATATAGAAATCATTAAATCATGTTTTAAAACAAATATATATTTCTACTGCTCTGAAAATAGTGTAGAAATTTTTTAATAGTTCTTCAAAATAAAACCAATTATTGCAGCTTCCCTAAAATTTATGGAAATATGATTTTATTATTTTGGGTACTAAAATTATCTCCTCTACTTTTGTAGCATATGCTTGAATATTGTTGGTATATTAAAATATTTAATATTTATTTAAAATCCTACAAGTACACTTTATTGTGCTTTAATTACTCTTCTTCAAAATTTTGAAACCTACGTATTAAACATACAAATTAAAGTGTATATTTGAGCATTTATATATTTGATATCCTGCATTAATTATAATATTTGGTCTTATTTAATATATTTTAGATGCTTTTGACTCATTGTTGCTGTTATTTGCTTTTTCTAGTAGTGCATTATATTTAAAATTTGATTGCCCTATTATTGCAAGCTACTTATTGAATATATAAACAAATTAAGACCATTCCCTATGAACCTTATATGTGCAAAATCCATTAATCGACACACATCTGATAAAATATGTTCTTTGATTATCATAGTGATACAAAATCTCTCAAAAATTAAATGGTCATTTTTTAACGAGATGGTAAAGCCAAGTAAGATAATCACTCTAAGATTAATATTAGCTATCAAGCAATTCTATTCCAAACTTTCATCTCTACCAAGTTTTCAAACTACCACTAAAACTAGTCACCAAGAAATAGGTTCTTCCAATTCTAAAAACTAAAACCTCTCAAAATTAGACTTTTTCTATAGCTATAGGATTCTTAGCACCTTATCCAATTCAATTTATGATATTTGCCTTTCCACCAAAACACCTAACTATAGAATGCCCAAAAGACTGAGCATGGAGTTGATGATATTGACTGGAACAATCCACCATATCCAAGTTCCATAAATATGCCATGCTGGAGTTCAAACCAATTAGCATCCAAATCCTTGAATTCCAATCGGAAATCTGAATTGACTGAATGCAAATTTTCTAAAAGTTATGGCGTTCTATCCTTAACTAACTCCCTGCCTCCATCCCGGTCAAACTTTTTGCAAGGGCCAAGTCATGAGGTTATGAGCTCCATAGTATTGAAGAAGAATACTAGCTTAAACTCAAGCACAAGCAGGAGCCTAGGTCTAAGATTAGCTCGATCAAATTCTATTATAGACCCTCATATCCAGGACTAGCTTAAACCTAGAGGGAAGAACTTTGAAAAGAAGAACTTGCAAAAATTCTCCAAGCAAAATCTTTCAACAAACCTTCTTAAAAGCAAAATTGGCCAAACCAAACTTGACCAAGTCAAAAGTTGAAGGAACAAAAGAAGCCATTCTGCTTTTGTGCAAGTGAACCAACCATGTGACGAAGGATTGCTCCACAAGAAGATTGAGCCACTGAAGTATGGTGAAAGTACACCCAAATCTCAAGTAAATATTGTTGAAGATGGTGTTGGACATTCTTTCGGATTGGACAATTTAACTCCCACAGTGTACTTATCCATTCATTTTGTAATAAGTGGCTTGATTCTGGTGCTGATGTTCATATTTGCATCAATAGCTTTTGATTCTCCTTTCTTTAAGAATCAATTTGGAGGACTTGAAAACAACTTAGCAGCATAAGTTTTACAAAAAGATAAGTACACCTAAAAATAATTTTAAGAAAAATCCTGATCTTCACGAAGTGCTATACATCCCTAATGTCAGAAGGAACATAATTAGCTCATCTCTTGTAGTATCTAAGGTTTATAAAATTATATTAGAATCCAATAAGCTTGTAACTATTCATCTTAACATGTTTGTAAGGAAACGCTTTATATTAGAGAACCTTTTTAAACTAAGTATACATTTCAAGAATGTGAATAAGGATCCTTCTATTGTCCTTAATCTTGAATTCTTCAATATATGCACACTAGATTTGGTCATGTCAGCTTTGATTAATTTAGTCATAAGACAATTTTAAGTCTTTTTCTTAAGATACATTTAAATAAAAAGTTTAAATGTGAAATATGTATGCAAGTTAATAATACTTGAAAACGTTCAAGTCTTTGCATACAAGTTCAAGTATTCTTGATTTTATTCATAGAAATGTGTTTGACTCCACCAAGTCGCTTGCTTGGAGAGGAAACTTATATTTTGTAACATTTATAGATGGATTTTGTCAATATTATTACACATATCTAATTAAACATAGGGATGATGGTCTACATAGCTTCAAAATCTTTAAGGTCAAAGCACAACCCAAAAGAGAAAACTCTTAAAAAACTGAAATTTGATTGAGGTGGTGAATATAAATCAAATGAGAGGACCTTATTGTATAACATGGAATCATCTATGAGGTCACTTCTTATTCCGATTAGTCAATGGTGTAGCAAAACCAAAATATTGAGCTTTAATGGATGTGGCATGGTTTACTCAATTTTAATCAGTCTAGTGCACTCGAGAAATTGTGGGGAAAGCCCTTTTATCAACCTATTGTATTCTTAATAGAGTATCTTATAATAGTAAAATACTTTTCAAACTTCAGAAAAGATGAACTCCACAATTAGATTACCTTAAAATGTAGTGGTGTCTTGCTAAGTTATGTATGCTTAAATCCAAAAGAAAGAACATAGGACCAAAAATGGTAGATTCCATTTCTATAGGACAACCCTAGATACTAGTATTAATAGACTTTTATAATAAATTTAGGAATAGATGATATCTCATATGAAACTCTTATTGAGGCTAGAGATGCCACCTACTTTGAAGATATCTTTTTCTTTGGAAACCAAGTGCCCGATCTAATTAATATCATCTGAATGTTCCTCTTCATGTAACCTAATCCTAAATCAATAAAAAGGAAAAGATGGAGACTTGGCAGTGAATCTTTTGTAACTTAGAAAATGTACAAGGACAAGAAAAGAAAAAAAAAACCTTGGTGAAGAAGTGTTTACTTTTCTTATTGAGGATGAACTTTCCACCTTTTTAGAAGTGATGCCTTAGCTTGATGTTGTTTTCTTGGAAGGAATCTATTAATACTGAGTTCAACTCAATCATTCAAAACTAGACCTAGATCCTAATAGACATCCACCTAGAAATAAGTTATTAGATTCTAAGTACATGTTTCAGTAGAAACTTATATCTAATAGTTCTATAGAAAAATATAAGGCTACTATAGTACCTAAGGGTTGTGACTAGAAAAAAAGGTCTATAATTGTTTTTTGATAATATATTCCCTGTATCTAGAAATGATACAATGGTCAGAACCCTTTTTTGCCCATTTTTTTTAATCCATAAACTAATCATTCATCAAAATGATGTGAAGACTATGTTCCTAAATGGAGATCTAAAGAAAGAGATATGCATGGAATAACTTAAAGGATTTGTTGTAAATGGAAAGGAAAAAAGTGTGCATACTTGTTAAGTCCCTATATGGTTGGAAACATGCTCCCAAACAATGGCATGAAAAATTTAATGAGACCATCCTATCTTTCAATTTCATTATAAATAATCATGATAAATGAGTTTATCCCAAGATCACCAATGATGATTATGCAATCCTTTGCTATACATTGATGATATTTTGATCTTTGAAACATTGCTTAAATTCATATACATGATCAAATTATTTATATTGAATAAATTTAATATGAAAGAACTACGTGAAGCTGATGCCATATTCAGGATGAAGCTATCAGACATGTTGAAGGGATAGCTTTTTGCCTTTCTTATGCTATCAACAAAATGATCAAAAGGTTAATTTTTTCTTATTGAAAACTAGTTTCCACTCTATATAATCCTAGTACTTACCTTAAGTAGAAATTAGGTGAACTTATTGATCCAACTAGACATTCTCAAATCATTAATTCTCTCCTATGCATGGTAAATAGGAGAAGAAATGATAATTTGATATCTTAAGGGGAATCTTGATATTTCTCTTCTCTATTCTCAATATTCTGTGGTGATTGAAGGGTTATATTGATGCAAATTAGGTTATTAATTTATTAGATTTCTCAAATCAACCATGGGTTATTTATTCTTTCTCAGCAATATTGCCATAGTCTGGGAATCGTCTGGACAAATAATTATATCTTAGAGCACTATGGAGGTCAAGTTTATTAGCACTATGGAGGCCAAGTTTATTATATAATATATAATATATTTATTTAAATTATAAATATAATATACATATATATATAATATATGATTATTATAATAACACCATTAACATACTAGTATAACATAATATTATGTTATATTCACCTAAAGTATCGATAATATTGAAATATTATATTGATATTATTATTAATACATTAATGTTATTTAAGAATAGATATATCATAATTATAAATAATATACTTATAATATTATAATCAGAGAAATAGTATGATAATATAATCAATAATTTATTCTAAAATATTATAATGAATATAATATTTACCATAACATATTATGACTGATGGATCTGTGAGTATTAGCGTTTACTATGATCATGAATAATATTAATATATATTATAGTATTAATATAGTTTATAATATAATATAAATATAGATATACTATTGATATATAATACATATGCATAATAATATAATATAGTTTATTTATATTTATAAATATAAAATATAGATATGATTAATATATCCATTATTATAATAATATATAGCATAGTAATAATTGATGTTTATATTATAATATGATATAATAAATTATGTTATATTATATAGTATTATTTTAAAAATTTTAATTATTTAATGTTAAAATAATATGATCAATAATATTATATTATTATAATTAAGTAATATATTTAATAAAATATTTCAATAATATAATATTGAAGGGAAAATCCTGATTTTTCCCGATCCAGGTTTCGTCCAGAATCTGATCAGATCAAGAGATATAATTTCAAAAATTTTTTCTCTTGATCCAATCAGATCTTGATATTTTTAGATCTGATTCTTAATTATTTTAATAAATAAAATAAAATAAGATAAATTAAATCAAATTTAATTACCCTGATTTGGGTAATCCTATTACCTTGTAGATGATCCTGATTGCCAGGGAAAGAGTTCTGGAATCTAGCCATGCAAGCGCCTGGCCTCTACCCGGTATACCCACTCGGGTTGGATCTGAAGATCCTCTTTTCTCTATCACGCCTCAAAAATTAGATCTGGATCTGATCTGGAGGATTCAAAAACTCCTTTTGAAGATCTGCAGTCGTCCTTTTTGCAGCAGCGCAGGCCTTCTTGCTTTTGATCGTCTTTTCTTGATCTGAATCGCACCAACCAAAGTCCAAAACACCTTTGGACGTGGAGAGCAAGGGGAAGAGAAAGCTATGGCTGGAGGAGGAGGGGAGAGGCAGCCTTGGGGCGTGGGGTTTCTCAATTGAATTGCATTGAGAATCTGAGTTGGGCGCAGGGTCTTATTTATAGACTAAGGGTGATCCAACTCCTCTTCCTCCCAACCAACCACAACCCTTTGTGAAATCCAGATCTAAATCTGATTGGTGGAATAGAGACCCCTGGATTCCTCCTTAGAGGGCACCTAAGACAGTAAAAGTTGGTTTTCTTAGAAAGAACTCTAATTGGAATCCAAAAAGGAGATAGAGTCCTTGTCAACAAGGACTCCTAGGCGCCTCCTAACTTGGGCTCACGCCACCCTTGGCGTGCTGCACACCTTCTCCTTGCCAGGTTCTGGCAGCAGAGGACAGGCCCCCACCAGCCTCTCCAAATAGGTGGAATGACATGTGGTCAAAAGTCCAAGTGTCAATGGTCAATGTTTGAACAGTCAAAGTAGACTTTTGACCAAACGTCAAAGAACAAGAAATGGCAGGTGACCAAAAAATGGCAGGTAATGTCTTATAAAATAAGACAACCTTCTCTAACTTGGACAACCTCCAGTTAGACCATATGAAAGGCCTTTGATTGAGCCACAAACTCCTTTGGCTCAAGTCAGGACAACTTATTTTGATAGTAAAAGAAGAACGTTTAGGTTCAATCGAGTGCTAGCACGATTTCCTTGAACCTAATTGAATCTCATCAGGATCAATTGAACTAGATCAGTTCAATTGATGATCAACCAAGATTCAAAACCCTTGTTTGTGTGACCAGTTAGGTTCAGTTCTGTATGGTAATGGGAATATGTCATGATCTCTATCATAACATCATCGAAACTCCTTTCGATGGATCAGAACTCTTCTGATTCCGAACAGCTAGATGATCGATCATCTAATCAATTCTAATTGCTCCAAAATCCACCCAGTGACTACCTAGCAGTATATGGTGGCAACCCATCAGAGCTGAATGCGAACCTCTTGGTGCAGCTACCTTGTGTGATTAAGTTCTTCTATAATTGAGCCCCGATAAGATTAGGGTTAAGGTAAACTCGTCAAACCCTAGTTTCTGTCAATATGATATAATCATTCGATTCGAGTCCAATGTGAAAACCTAAATAGAAACTCTTTCTATTATTCATTTCCTTCCATGGCCATGGGCTTTAGGACTTGATTCTCATGATTATCATAGGGCTGCTCTTCTACCACCGAGGTAGATAGATCCCATCTTGATGCAATCAGTTCCTACAATGAACATGTCATATAGCCAACATACACCTCAGGGATTCCATATGGCTAGGAGACCGAGTATGGTGTAGTCAAACTATAACAACTCAAGTGAACTGCGATGCATCTCAGGTCAAAGAACAGACACACTACTGCAGCATCGAGTCAGTCATTGACGAGAAGGTAGACTTCCTAATGAACTACTCGAGGTGGTCACGCTCAGTGCCTCGTTTCTCTAACGAGTATCTGTACTCTCGCTCTCGGTGTCTCCACACCGTTAGACTCAAGACTCATTCTACTAAAGAGAATGCGATCGTACACCAACCTTCGGATCAAATCACATCTAGTGATGATCCTATGGTCGGGAGCTGTTTATGAGTTAAATAATAATTATTCATGTCTTAAATTTTCAACTTTGAAAATATGAATTATATTACCATTAACTCAAAGGATGTTATCAACAGACACTAAATACAAGGTTGTGATAGAAAATAATCCATTTATTAATTATATGTCAAAATTATAATTTTGCCCCTAGAAGTGTATTAAAGTGTCCAGCCAATTCTGGCTTTCTAGGGCACATATATCTAACAATTCTCCACTTGTCCTAAAAGCCAATTGGGCTAAAGTTAAAGTCCCATCTTCTCAAGCGTGGTCTTCGTATCTTTTGTGTCCCCAAGGCTTTTGTAAGTGGGGTCTGCCAACATTATCCCGGAGTTGACTCTCTGACATCAACGTAACCTTTCTCAAGGTACATCGCGGATGAGATGATATCGCCGTCTCATGTGCTTGGGACTTCTGGTGAGACCTCGGCTCTTAGCAAAGGGCTATGGCGCCATTGTTGTCGCAGTAAAGAGAATGGCATCTGAATGGCATTTAAACTCCAAATTTCTGCAGCAAAAACTTCTTGTACCAGAAATGCTTCCTTTGCAGCCTCTGATGCAGCTATATATTCTGCTTCCATGGTGGAATACTGCTAATCAACAGTTTTGCTTAGGATCTCTAGCGTGAACAGCTCACACATTGCGGCATAAACACGACTTCCGAATGTCGATTTGATCCAATACTATATCAGACATGAAGTCGAGTCCTGTGTATCCTTGAACTAGGAGTTCTCGTTATCAAAGACCAACACTCAATAGTCTTAGTTCTTCTCAAGTACTTTAAGGATACATTTTACAGAAGTACCAGTGTTCTTTCACCTGGATTTGATGATATCTGCTTGTGAACTCACAGCTGGGCTATATCAGCGTCGTGTACATGCATGGCATACATGAGGCTCCCCTATTGCAGAAGCATAAGGGATCTTGCTCATCGCGTTCTAATTTTTCAAGGTGTGCTGGGGCACCATCTTCTTGGAAGAATTGAATACCATGTACCTGAGGGTATTAAATCCCCTCTTAGAGTTTTTCCATACTAACCCTTTTAGTACTTCTCTATGTACATCTTCTGTGAAAGGTCCTAGCATGCCTATTCGGTCTATTCCCTATAGACCTTAATTCCTAGAATAAAGGAGTGCTTCACCTAGGTCTTTCATGGAGAATTCCTTGGACAACCCATTTGACTGATGTCAACATGGAAATAATATTCCCATATAAGGAGAGATTCATCCACGTAAATACCAAGGAAGACAAGCAGCGCTCCCACTTGTACCCTTTTGAAAAACACAATGGGTTCTCTTCGTTTTTTTATGAAACCAAACTTTTTGATCACAATCATTGACCGAGTGTTCCAGCTCCGAGATGCTTTGCTTAAAGTCCCATATATGGAGAACCTTTGCAGCTTGGCAAACGCTTGTGATCAGTATCACTGGATGGTGAAAACCTAGCGCTGTTCCATATAGATATCTCTCTCAAGATATCCATTTAGGAATGCCGTTTCACGTCCATTGCCATATTTCATAATCAAAATAGCTGCAACGGCAAGCAATGTGCGGATGGATTTTAGCATAGCTACCGAAGAAAAGGTATCCTGATAGTCAATGCCGTCGCGTTGACTATAACCTTTTGCCACCAATCTAGCCTTGAATGTCTCCACATTCCCATCTGCACCAATCTTTCTCTTGAAGATCCATTTATACCCAATAGGTACTATATCTTCTGGTGGATCTACCAAGGTCCAGACTTGGTTTGAGTGCATCGAGTCGATCTCTGACTTCATTGCCTTAAGCCATTTCTCGGAGTCCATATCTGATATCGCCTCGTTGTAGGTTTTGGGATCATCTCCATGAGCACCATTACCTATGAGAAATATTTTCTCTATGTCCTCTGAAATAATACCTAAGTATCTTTCAGGGGGACGAGAAACTCTTTCCGATCTACGAGGTGGAGGAGGTAGTGTTCTTATTGGCTCAACCTGATTTGGTTCCAATTGGTCCTTAGCTCTTTCCACTTGTGATACTTTCTCATCAAGCTTAATCTGCTTTCTAATGCCACTATCTTGAATAAACTATTTTTCAAGAAATATGGCATGCCGACTCACAATCACATTGTGATCTTCTGGAATGTAGAAATAATATCCTAATGACTCTTTAGGATATCCCATAAATCGAGCTCTAAAGGACCTAAAGTCTAACTTGTCCGCTTGTTGTCTTTTGACATGAGTCGGACAACCCTAAATTCTGAGATGACTCAGACTTGGTTTCTTACCATGCTATATCTCATATGGTGTGGTAGGAACGGTTTTAGAAGGAACCCTATTCAAAAAGTATATTGCAGTTAACAAAAAGTATCCCCAAAGAAAATCAGGGAGGACTGTGAAGCTCATCATGGATTGGGTCATATCTAATAGGATCCGATTCCTCCATTTTGAAACTCCATTGAGTTGAGATGTCTCTGGTGGAGTCCATTGAGAGACTATGCCATTTTTCTTGAGATAGTCCTAGGAATTTTCGGCTAAGGTATTCACCTCCTCGATTCTGATTCGAAGAACCTTAATGGAGTTTTTCAGTTTGCTTTTCTACTTCATGTCTGAATTCTTTGAACTTTTCAAATGCTTCAGACTTGTGTCTCATAAGATACACATATCCATACCTAGATAAATCATCGGTAAAGATTAATGAAGTAGACTAAATTGCCTCTAGCCGGTACATCAAATGGGCCGCACACATCTAGTATGTACTAGGGCAAGAAGATCCTGTGGCCCTTCTCCCCATGTCCTACAAAAGGGAGTTTAGTCATTTTGCCTTGAAGACAAGATTCACAAGTTGGATATGACTCAAAAGTCAATGGACTCAATAGCCCATTTTTCTCCAATTTGTTAATCCTATCTTCTGCTATATGACCTAATCTCAGGTGCCATAGATATCTGTCGTTTGGACTATCCCTAGGTCATTTGGCGTTCACATTTTGCTTGATAGTTAGAACAGGTACATCAATATGTAGCTGATAAAGACCATTAATAAGGAAACCATTTGCAATTTTATTTCTTTCATAAAGAATGTTACAATGGTCCTTAAAGAAGGTGATCACATAACCTTCTTGTGCTAAGAATGAAACAGAAATCAAATTCCTGCTAGCTGCAGGCACATAATAACAGTCTTTTAAAACTAAGTCTAAACCAGATGGTAATCGAAGAGAGTATATTTCCATGGCTACTACAGCAACTCTTGCTCCATTACCGATGCATAGGATCATGTCTCCATCCCTCAGCCTTCTGCTATCCTCAAGACCCTGCATAGAAGTGCATAGGTGAGCACTAGATCCAGAGTCAAGCACCCAACTGGATGCAGAAGAAATCGTAAGGTTAGACTCAATAACGAGCATACCTCCAGAAGGACCTTCCTTCTTGTTCTTTAGGGTGGCCAGGTAAATAGGGCAGTTCCACTTCCAATGGCCGTCGCTGTTGCAATGGAAACACTTTCCTTTGACATCGACCTTCTTCTTCGATTCTGCCTTCTTCTTCTTTGATCCTTCCACCTTTTGCTTTTTCACAGACTTCTTTTTCTTTCCATAAGACTTTCTTTAGGAAGAAGTCCATTCCATAGCAAGAACTGAGCCTTTAGAACCTTTCATAGAAAGCTCAGCGGTAACCAGCATATTCATCAACTCGGTCAAGGAATTTTGAAGTTTATGCATGTGGTAATTCATGATGAATTGCCCATATGCATCAGTCAAGGATTGCAGAATAATATCGTTCTGCAGATCCAAGTCCAACTTCACACCGAGCTTCTCAAGCTCTTCCATATCCTTGATCATTGTCAGACAGTGATCTTGGACTGACTGCCCATCACGCATCTTAGCCTTAAAAAGTCATTTTGTGACTTGATATTTGGCTGCGCGACTCTGTTCATCAAACATCTCCTGCAGGTGAGCCAACATTTGGCGAGCAGTCCCGATATCTTCATGTTGGCACTGGAGCTCATCAGACATCGAGCCCAACATGTAGTATCTGGCCTTATTGTCTTCGTCAATCCATTTTTCCATAGACGCTCTCTGTTCAGTGGATGGACGAGCTGGTAAGGTGGGAGGGTCCTGATCCAAAACATGTGTTAACTTCTCTGAACCCAAAACAATTTTGTAGTTCCTGAGCCAATCTTTATAATTGGGTCCAGTTAGTCTATGTGTGTCTAGGATACGTGCCAGTGGGTTGGACGCAGATATTTTCTTGTAGAGAGTCAAAGATTCTAGTTAGATACTGTAATTTTGACTTGACCAATTCGTTTAGGGATTTTATTTTTTAAACAAATTAGCTCCCACTATTTTCTTGGATCCCTACACTCCCTCTGTAGAGATGCGAAAATCTCCGTGATTGATGATTTCTAGTGGGTGGTGCGGTCTCACCAACTGACTCATCACCTCACCTAACAGTTATTGGTGATGGGTTAGCCAATGAGTGAACAACTCTTGTTCAATGATTCTCTAATCATGGTGCACCCAAACTTGGTCTCTAATTCATGAATCTCACCGTATCTGGAATATTGATCCACTCCTTAGTTAAGTCAGACCCACCATTTGCATGGACTGGGTTCCTAATTGGGTCTCTCACCGTATTCGGAATATTGAGCCCAACTCATCCTCCAGCCCATAGCATCCAATGCCTAATAGACATGGTTGCGTCTTTCCGATGCAACTGAGCCACTGTATCCAGCCGAGAACAATCAACCCCGGGAAGGGCCCGCATGTCTACAATGGTGGAAGACCTCAGACTTAATCTTTTCTTAGGGAGAATTGATTCAGGTCTCATTAAACTAGACTTGGCTTAGTCATAACAATTATGACTAACCTAGTGGCATGGGTCAGCTCGGATTATTGACCACCTCAGATTAGAACTGTGTCAACAGATATGGCCAGGTAAGTGAGACCGGTGGAAGGAATATGCCGTTAACTCACATAAGAACGCATTCAGGTCGAGTAGCTTTCAATTAAAAATCAGTCGGTCGTCTATGCCAAACTTACCTTAGACACCAAATTATTGAGTCAGAACCAATTGGGTTTGCCTACAATCCAGACTCTAACCTCTGAGCCTAATTAGGTCTTGCTTGATCGTGACTCGATCTTGACCCAGACTTAATCCTATTAGGCTGGTCAATTTAAGCATTATTGACCCCATCTAACCAACTCTTGATTCGGTTTGATCAACCGCTTAGACCTAATTGAGCTACCCAAGCCCGAACCCAGTATTATGAATATGTCTTAGATCTGAAATTCTCAATTTTAGACCTAATTAATATTCCATAAACTTAATTCTTAATTAAGTTGGGTTCATAAATAAAATATGCATAATAAATCCTAGGGTTTCAGGATCTAGGGTTTTGCAGAAAGTAAGTTTTGGATTTCTGATTAAGGACGAACACGCAGCACCCCTACACGTCATAAGAACACCCCATCGAATGAAAAGAGAGGGCCTTTAAACCATTCTTCATTCTTATGACCGGACGGCCAAGAGGAACGCCTTAATCAGGAACATGTAAATCTACAAAATAGTTATAGATCTATATCATATATCTCATATACAAATTTAGATCTAATCAAGGCATATTTTGCATACATCTCATGTATCATAATCATGCATGTTCTCAGATCTAAATTATCACATAATAATCTAAAAAATTAGATTTAAATTGATCTAATCAAAATAAATTCTAATCTAGACAATTATGTAGAACTATTCTACAACTAGTCTAGACATGCATCAATCATATCTCATATGATATTTAAAAATTAAATAATTTTTATTTGCTGTTTATCAGATGTTATTATAACACTTATAATATCAGAAAATAGTAAATAAGAAGATCTAAAATATGATTTAATTAGATTAAATCAAAGACATGCAAAACTATTCTATAGAACTATTCTATTCTAGAACTAGTCATGCATATCTTCATGTTCTTAGATCCAAATCATTTAATTTTAATTTTTCTGATTTCAGATCTGATCACATCTCATGTGACATCTAAAATCACTTTATTTTCTAATTAAAATAAAATTAAAATCAGATCTAAATAATTTTAGAACCATGGCTCTGATACCAGTTGAAGGGAATCCTGATTTCCCGATCCAGGTTCGTTCAGATCTGATCAGATCAAGAGATATATTTCAAAAATTTTTCTCTTGATCCCAATCAGATCTTGATATATTTTAGATCTGATTCTTATTATTTTAATAAATAAAATAAAATAAGATAAATTAAATCAAATTTAATTTACCTGATTTGGGTAATCCTATTACCCTGTTGATGATCCTGATTGCAGCGGAAGGTTCTGGATCTAGCCATGCAAGCGCCTGGCCTCTACCGGTATCCACTCGGGTTGGATCTAGAGATCCTCTTCTTCTCTATCATGTCTCCAAAAATTAGATCTGGATCTGATCTGGAGGATCTTCAAAACTCCTTTTGAAGATCAGCAGTCGTCCTTTGCAGCAGCGCAGCCTTCTTGCTTTTGATCGCCTTTCTTTGATCTGGATCGCACCAACCAAAGTCCAAAACCCTTTTGGACGTGGAGAGGAGAAGGGAGAAGGAGGTTTGGCATGGAGGAAGAGGGGAGAGGCAGCCTTGGGGCATGGGGTGATTCTCAATTTGAATTCATTGCAATCTGAGTTGGGCGCAGGGTCTTATTTATAGACTAAGCTGTGATCCAACTCCTCTTCTTCCCAACCAATCACAACCCTTTGTGAAATCAGATCTAAATCTGATTGGTGGGAATAGAGTCCCCTGGATTCCTCCTTAGAGGGTGCCTAAGACCAGTCAAAGTTGGTTCTTAGAAGAACTCTAATTGGAATCCAAAAAGGAGATGGAGTCCTTGTCCAACAAGGACTCCTAGGCGCCTCCAACTTGGGCACACGCCACCCTAGGGTGGCGTGCGCCCTTCTCCTTGCCAGGTTCTGGCAGGGGGACAGGCCCCCACCAGCTCTCCAATAGGTGCATGACATGTGGTCAAAAGTCAAAGTGTCAATGGTCAACATTTGACCAGTCAAAGGTAGACTTTTGACCAAAGTCAAAGAACAAGAAATGGCAGGTGACCAAAAATGGCAGGTAATGTCTTACAAAATAAGACAACCTTTTCTGACTTGGACAACCTCCAGTCAGACCATATGAAGGCCTCTGATTGAGCACAAACTCCTTTGGCTCAGTCAGGACAACTTATTTATGATAGTAAAAGAAGAACGTTAGGTTCAATCGAGTGCTAGCACGATTTTCCTTGAACCTAATTGAATCTCATTCAGATCAATTGAACTAGATCAGTTCAATTGATGATCACCAGATTCAAACCCTTGTTTGTGTGACCCAGTTAGGTTCAGTTCTGTATGGTAATGGGATATGTCATGATCTCTATCATCGACATCATCGAAACTCCTTTCGATGGATCAGAACTCTTCTGATTCGAACAGCTAGAATGATCGATCATCTAAATCATTCTAATTGCTCCCAAAATCCACCAGTGACACCTAGCAGTATATGGTGGCAACCCATCAGAGCTGAATGCGAACCTCTTGGTGCAGCTACCTGTGTGATTAAGTTCTTCTATCTTGAGCCCCGATCAGAT
Organism: Cocos nucifera; assembly: GCA_006176705.1. NCBI lineage: Eukaryota > Viridiplantae > Streptophyta > Magnoliopsida > Arecales > Arecaceae > Cocos > Cocos nucifera. The sequence continues at coordinate 1,366,387 of QRFJ01000109.1, read as the reverse complement.
TAGGGTTAAGGTAAACTCGTCAAACCCTAGTTTCTGTCATATGATGTAATCATTCGATTCGAGTCCAATGTGAAAACCTAAATAGAAACTCTTTCTATTATTTCACTCTGCCATGGCCATGGGCTTTAGGACTTGATTCTCATGATTATCATAGGGCTGCTCCTCTACCACCGAGGTAGATAGATCCCATCTTGATGCAATCCAGTTCCTACAATGAACATGTTATAGCCAACATACACCTCAGGATTCCATATGGCTAGGAGACCGAGTAATGGTGTAGTCAAACTATAACACCCTCAAGGTGAACTGCCGATGCATCTCAGGTCAAAGAACCAGACACACTACTGCAGCATCGAGTCAGTCATTGACGAGAAGGTAGACTTCCTAATGACTACTCGAGGTGGTCACGCTCAGTGCCCTCGTTCTCTAACGAGTACCTGTACTCTCGCTCCGGTGTCTCCACACCGTAGACTCAAGACTCATCTACTAAAGAGAAGCGATCGTACACCAACCTTTCGGATCAATCACCATCCTAGTGATGATCCTATGGTCGGGAGCTGTTTATGAGTTAATAATGATTATTCATGTCTTAAATTTTCAACTCTTGAAAATATGAATTATCATTACCATTAACTCAAAGGATGTATCACAGACACTAAATACACAGGTGTGATAGAAAATAATCCATTTCATTAATTATAGTCAAAATTATAATTTTGCCCCTAGAAGTGTATTATAAGTGTCAGCCAATTCTGGCTTCTAGGGCACATATATCTGACAAATATTATATAACATAATATTATATTACATTATAATAATATATTATAATATTTATTATAAAGATAAGTATATATTAGAATATAATAAATTATATATAATATATATTATACTATATAATATATCATATTTAAATTTATATTATAAATATCATATAATATTATATTATAATAATAATCATAATATAATATAATAATATATGATCATATATTAAGAATATTATGTTATATCATATTATATTTATATTATATTATATTATAATAATATATTATAATATATATTGTAAATATAAATATATAATAGAATATAATATATTATATATAATATATATTATAATATATAATATATAATACATAAGATATATAATATATTTATATTATAATATAATATTATGTAACATAATATTATGTTATATTTAATAATATTATAACATAATATTATATTATATAATAGTATAATAATAATATTATTATAATATAATAATATAATAAATTTATATTATTATGTACATAATATTATATTAAAATAAGATATTATAATTTATATTATAAATTTAAATATATACTAGAATATAATATATTATATACAATATAGATTATAATATTATCTATAAATATTTATATTCATATTTATAATATATATTTATATTTTGTATATATGGTGTAATTTTTAATATATTTGATTTTAAAATATTTTAGAAATTTGATGTTACATTATCAATAATCTGATTGTCATACCAAATATGTCAATCAAGATTTTCAGTAATTTTATTGTAATATTATCTGCATATACCAAATATAGTAATCAATATTACTAATAATCTATCTAGACTGCAAGTGATTATCACTACCTGGTAATACACCAAACGCAATCTTAGATTTTTTTCTATAATCTTTTTGAAAGAAAAAGCTAAACAAAAAGAGTTCTTTTAGATCCTTTCATCTCTTCTTTGATCTTTGGAAGGTTTAAGTTAATCAAAAAAAGAATTTCATCATCAACCATCGAAGAAGGATCAGCACAGTACTAGCATACTATATTAATTTTCAGTCACTGAACTTCGGATCAATGATCAAAACTTCGTATGAATTTTTTATAGAGATCGGACGTATGTGTAGCTCAAAGCGACGACCTCAGCCTCGGATGTAAGTGGAGTTTCTTACTTACAAAGATAAAAGGGATTCGATCTCTTCCTCACACTAGATTAGATCTAGTCTTGGTTTGATGTTGATATGATCAACATTATCATCTTTATTTAATATTTAATTTTAAATTTATTTACATGCATAGATCATATTATTAGATCCTAGATCTAAGATTTATTTATATATTTTAATAATTAATATAATTAATTTATTGCTTTTACTAATTTAATTTTGAAAAAGTTTTAAAATACCTATAGGAAATCCTAGACTTTTCCTTCAATTAGTATCAGAGCTTGGACTTTTATGACATAATTTTTATGCATATTTAAATTATCTATTTAGATTAGATCTAAATTATAATCTAATGTTTAAATCTAAAATTAAATTTTAGATCATACGAATTGATTTATAAAGTTGTCCTACTATAAGGTTTATCCCTTACAGTATAAAGTTTGTCCTAGTTCGTATAGATCTAAAGTTAATCATAAATTTATTAGATATGATCTAGATTAATTTATAATTTATTAAATTTAAAATTATTTAAATATAAAAATAAATATTTTTGATTATACAGACTGATCTTATAAGGTTATCCTGCTGTAAAGTTTATCCCTTATAGTATAAAGATTGTCTTAGTACATGCAGATCTAAAATTTTAATCATAAAATTTTAGATTCAATCTAAAAAATTTTATGATTTAATTAAAAATATTTTAATCTAATTTTTATGATTATAAATATATTAGATTTGATCTAAGATAATTTATGATTGATTAGAATTAAAATTATTTCAATTTGAATTACATGAATATATTTAGATTAGATCTAAAGTAGATTTATGTTTATATTATTTGCATATTGATTATAAATCAAACATGCAACTGGTTGATACAACCATATTGTAAAAGTATTTTATAAATATAAAAATTATTTTTGAAATGCCGAACCCCAACCTTTAGTCCAAAATTTAATTAAAAATTAAGAGTTGTTTGTTTAGGACTATGATTAAGAATTGAAGATCCTAAGATAAAAATTCATAATACTTAGGTTAATGGATTAGAAAGAATTAGGTCTATTAATTGGATTAGACCTAAGATTAAATTAAAAAAGAATTTAATTAGAAAATTAACTAAATCTAATCAATTTCTTAGATTAGATCAAGGATTTTTTAGATTAATTACAATAGATGTAGTTAATCAAGTCTGTGTCTTTAACAAGAACCAAAATAAACTTGATTCTTGGCTAAGTGGTATAGCCCGAACTATTAGGTTGATCCAATTAAAAGTAATTAACCAGATGATGTCTAAGGTAAGTCTGGCAATGTATGATCGATGGTCGTTAATTGAAAGCTACTCACACTGATTTGATCTTTGATGAGTTAATGACATATCCCTCCCACCGATCTCACTTACCTAACCTTCTCGATGAAGTTATGTTTTGATCAGATCACTTGATAATTCAAGCTGACCCATGTTAGCTAGATAAATCAGTGTGACTAATTTAGGTGCTTATAGACTAGCCTATTTATGATCTTCCTTAATCCGACTTAGTGAAATCAGTGGAAAGATTATGATTAGCTGGTTCATCGACTCTCTTCTTTAAATTAAATTAACTAAATCTTTTAAAATTATTAGATTATTAAAAATAAAATAGTTATGATAATAATTAGATCATAGCCTTCCATTAAGTGAGTAATAATGGGTCTATTAGTTGGATAATCATTGGAGGCTCAAAGATCTGATGTTTATCGTCTAATGAAATTATTATTCATTATATGATTTCTTGACCGCATCTCTCTAAATGGTGGTTAGGTTGACTAAACAAAGTTAGGTTTAATTATTCATTGGTTAGATGGACCAAGTATGGTCATGTTAATGGTTGGACCTAATCGAATCTTTTTAGTGGAGGTTAAAGCCTACTGATTAGGAATTGTAGCAAAAATTAAATTACTAAAAGTTATTTAGAGAAATAATTGATTATGAACCTACTTTTAGATGTACATGGGTTAACCAACTAAAGTTGGGCTTGTGTGCAGTTTATGTGGATTCTAGTACACACTAAGAAATTAGATAATTCCTTGAATTGGAGGTAGAGGCTACCAATTTGAATAAAATAATGGAAGAATCTTTTGATTAAAGTCCAAATCTTTAGGTTTAATAAATCATTTACTAATTAGATTTTTATTTTTTTTTATGTAGTTATGGCCACTTTTCTTTCATTGTTGAATAATGATAAGCTGGTAGGATCCAACTTTGGTAGCTGGTATCATAAGTTGAAGATTATCCTAGAGTATGAATGGATCTTGTACATCTTGACAGATCGAGTACTTAAGGTGCTAGCCCTGAACACTTGTTAGTACATTGGAAGAGGAGTGCTTCTTATGCAAGAAGTAGGGGCATTGGAAGAGTCAAGTGGAGTGCTTCTTATGGAAGAAGCAGGAGCATTAGAAGAGAAACCATTGTTAGTACATTGCTTCATTAGATCCAAACAGATCGAGAAAAAGCAAAATATTATTGGATAAGGTATTTATATGATAACTCTTTGCAATTTCTCTATTTACGATATTATTGACTGGATATTAAATACCGAAAGCCCTTATTATATTTACAATTCATTGCAAGGATTACAGATTAGTAGGAGATTCGGATAAGATGAGAGATTTCTGAATGTTGAAGATGGAAGACCAATTCTAATTTTAGCATTAGAGATATTAAAACTTCTATTTGAGTCTTATACTATTGTTCTTAATGATTGTCACTATTGTCCTAGTTTCTTTTTGAATATCATTTCTGTAAGCCTTTTGGCCAAAAATAATTATAAGATTTTAATAAAAAAAATTTATAATATCATTTTGAATAGTATTACTATATTTTTTGGATATTTAAGCAATTGAATATATATGATATCATAATCTATTAATATAGTCTACTTCACTAGCAAGCATCCTAGATTAGATAATATGTCTGATATCTATTTATGGCACTATAGACTAGATCATATCAACAAGAACAAGATAAACAGATTAACTCAAGAAAAAATTCTCAAAGTTAGAGATTATGAATCACTTCCAATCTATGAGTCCTATTTTCTTGAAAAAATGACTAAGTCATCTTTGTGAGCTCAGGTATGGTGCTCTCAAGCCTTGGAAGTAGATGGAGAGAGAGCAAGGAGCGAATAAAACTAACCATCAAAGAGCTTCAGCTAATGCTTTAGATGAGTTGGTTTGGTTTTTGTCAGAGCCAGCTCTAGTAGAAAGTTAGAAGGCGTATTAGGTTGGCATGCTGGAAGAGTTGGCTCGATTTCTAAGAGAGTCAGCTTGAGCTGCAGAATAGAAGACAGTCTTATCTATTGAGTTGGCTCAAATCTTGAGAGAGTCAGCTCCAGTAGTAGAATAGAGAGTGATGATTCAGACTCTCGCAGGAGACATCACGATCGAGCCGGTCCGATTGCTGATCGAGCCAGCCTGAGCGGCAAACAGAACAGAATGTAGTTTCTATTCTAGCTAGTGATTGGGTTTAATTTTTAGAGCCTTGGTTTATAAGATCCTAAGGGCTAACCTATGGATTGGATTGGGATTAGTTCAATGGGTATGTGCATGTGAGACATCGGTGTACATGGGCTCGAAAAGTGCATCATAATAGGTTAGCTAGAAGACTTTTTTGGATTAGGTTATATTGACTTAGTATATATTCTCTGTATAGAGTTTGTAAAAAAAAAAAGAACAAAAAATCAATACAAACCCTTTTTTCCCTGAATATCTCTCTCTTTCTCTCTTGTTCTCTCTCTCTCTCTCTCTCTCTCTCTCTCTCTCTCTCTTTTTCACGCCCTAAGCTTTTTCTAGGGTTACACAGAACAGCTATCTCTTTCATCGGATTCTTGTTGCTGTTTTTGCAATCATCAAGTAGCAAAAATTTTTTTTCCAATAGTTTGGTATTAGGATAATTGGGATCCAACGATTGGTATCAGAGCAATATCGATTATTCTAATAATTGATATCAAAATCCTGGTTGTTAGATCTAGTAGAGGAAAGGATAAAGCTTCGCTTGAGATTGTGGTAAGATGTTGAATAGATTTCTTTGAATACTATTTATTCTCTTTTATGTTTGGTTATTGGAGATTTGGTTGTGATATCATCGAGTACTATTAAGGTGGACTTTGAAAAGTTTGATGGTAAGAGTAACTTCATCCTTTGACAGCAAAGAATGAAGGATCTGCTGGTGTAGAATAAAATCTACAAGATCTTGACTTGGAAAAGACCAGAAAAGATTTCTATTAAAAAATGGAAGGAACTTGAAGAGAGAGCCTTTAGCATAATTCATATGTTCCTCGCTGGTAAAGTTTTGCCAGAGATTAACATAGAAACCACGCCGAAGAGGCTTTGGTAGAAACTGGAGAATATATATATGGCCAAGAATATGACAAACAAACTATGGTTGAAGAAATAACTGTACAATTTATGGATGTCCGAAGGAGGAGATCTAGTTTTCTATATCCAGAAGTTTAATTAAGTTTGCTCGAATGTCATGAGCCTTGATGTCAAGATTGATGAAGAGGATAGAGCTCTCATGTTGTTGTGTTCGCTGCCAACAGCATATGATGGTCTCATTACTACTCTAGTGTATAGAAAGAAGATATTAAATTTTAAAAAAGTGATTGAGGTTCTCAGGTCCAACAAGTAGCAAGAGAGGCTAGTTAGAGAAAATTCTAGTTCAAAGGTGCTTTCTGTGAATGAGAGATAAGGAAGGCCTAAGGAGAGGACTCGAGATAAATCAAAGGATAGATCGAAATCTCGAGAAAATCAAAAGGGTGTAAAATGCTACAAGTATCATTAACCTATTCATATTAGAAGAAATTGCCCACTTTTAAAGAATGAAAAGAGGAAGGGCACTTTTAAGGATGGATCGACCAGCGAGAGTGGTGCTCTATCATCTGAAGATAGTGGAGATGATATACTAATAGTATTAGATGAAGTTACATAGTTAGACAACCATTGAACACTAGATTCAACATGCTCCCACCATTATATTGCACATTGAGAGTGGCTCTCATCTTATGAGAGATCCAATGAAGGGGGTGTTAGTCTTGGAGATGATCACCCATGTATAGTTGCTGGTGTTGGTATAGTTAAAGTGAGGATGTATGATGGAGTCATACGGACACTCATCAATGTGAAGCATGTGCCAGAACTGAAGAAGAACCTGATATCCCTAGGATACTTGGAAGGATAGGGGTATGCTTTCAGTTATCAGCTAGGTAGTAGGTGTTTGAGAATTTTCAAGGATTCATTGGTGGTGATGAAAAGAAGAAGACTGAGCAACAACCTATACAGGATGGAGGGTTCAATGGTTATAGATAGTGCAGAGGTGTTTGTAGCAGCACAAGAGGAACAACTAACCTACAAGCTATGGCACTATCATATGGATCACTTGAGTGATAGGGGGCTCACAAAGTTGAGTAAGAGAGGTCTGATTCTAACACTTAGAAAAGAAAGAGATGACCTATGTAAGCTTTATATCTATGGCAAACAGTACAGAGTTATATTTGCCAATAGTACCAAGCGGAGTGAAGTTGCTTTGGATCTAGTTTACTCAGACGTATGGGGACCGGCATCTGTTGCATCTCGAGGTGGAGCGAGATATTTTGTTACCTTCATAGATGACTTCTCCAGAAAGATATGGGTTTATCTGATCTGAAAAAAGTTAGATGTTTTTATCCGATTTAAAATCTAGAGAGCTGAGATGGAGAAGAAGACTAGGTAGCCAGTGAAGTGTTTGAGGTTTGATAATGAAGGAGAATACACCAGCTTGGCATTTAGAAGATACTGTGAGAAAAATGACATCAAACACCATTGCACCATGAAAATGATCCCTTAGCAGAACGGTGTCGCAGAGAGGATGAGCTGGACACTGATGGAGAAGGCTAGAAGCTTGAGGCTGCAAGCATCACTGTCCAAATTCTTTTGGGATGATGCTCTTATTTATGCTTGTTTTCTTGTTAATAGGTCTTCCCATAAGAAATTAAATGGAGGACTTCCAAAGACTATCTAGACTGAAAAGAAGGTGGAGTTTAGCCACCTAAAGATGTTTGGCTATCCTGCATATACTTTGGTAGAGGAAGCCGATAAGAGCAAGTTAGATCCAAAGTCACAAAAGATGATATTCATTGGATTTCCACGAGGTGTGAAGAGTTTTTTGCTATGAGATTCACATTTTTAGAGGTGTGTCATTAGTTGAAATATGATTTTTGATGAAAAGAGCATCGTGATGAAGTCAAAAAGTATAGATGAAGTTGTCAAGCTAACATAGGACAGTATGGGACAGTTCTCGGATATAGGTGATTTACCCTCAATGTCAATCTCAGGTCATGTTCAGTTTGAGATGGAGTCAAGAAAGCATGGTAATACACCTATGGAGGACAAGCATGGAGAGTGATATATCCTGGGGGAAGTGTAAAGGCAGCCATAGGTAGTAGACTTGCAGGATATCGCAAGGGGAGTGGCACTGTATAAGCCAAAGCGCACTATTCACAAATTGGTACGATATGACATTGATGAAACTATCTCCTATGCTCTCATCATTGCCAATGGAGATCTAGAGAGCTGTGAGGAGGCCATGAAGAGTCCGGATCGGGAGTCATGGATGCAGGCCATGATGGAGGAGATGGAGTCTCTCAGGAAGAATCGGACATGGCAGCTGATGGATCTATCAGATGATGCTCGATCCATTGATTTCAAATGGATTTTTACCAAAAAAGAAGCACCTTCAAAGCAAGATGGAGTGAGGTACAAGGCTAGGCCGGTAGCTAAAGGATACTCATAGAGAGAAGGGATTGATTACTCAGAAGTCTTCTCTTCAACTATCAGACATACATCCATTAGGATGCTGTTAAGCATAATTGCTGCTCATAACTTGGAGCTGGAGCAAATAGACATTAAGACAGCACTCCTCCAAGAGAATTTGGAGGAGAACATATATATGGAGCAGCCATAGGGCTTTAGGAAGCCTGAGTCAAAGGAAGAGGTTTGTTTACTGAAAAAATTGCTGTACGGATTAAAGCAATCTCCTAGATAGTGGTACAAGTGGTTTGATACATATGTGAGAAGTATTGATCTTTTCAGGTGTGATCATGACCCGTGTGTATATATAAGATCTCTGGAGGATGAATCTTGATTATACTTACTCTTATATGTAGATAATATGTTGATAGCATGCAAAAGTAAGGAAGTAGTGTAGGAGTTAAAGGAAGCTTTGTCTCGAAAGTTTGAGATGAAGGACTTGGGGCCTACAAAGAAGATCCTAGGTATGGAGATTGTTAGAGACAAAAATAAGGGATTATTGCATTTATCTCAGGAAGGATATATAAAGAAGATCTTAGAGAGGTTTGGAATGAAGGAGGTCAAACTGGCAGAGCTGCCATTTGCTGGGCATGTCAGATCTTTAAAACCATGTCACCACAGACTGAGATGAAGATTTAGGAGATGGAAAAGATTTCATATGCTTCTAGTGTGGAAAGTTTTATATACTTCATGATGTGTTGTAGAACGAATTTAGTCCATACAGTGAGTCAAGTGAGCAGGTTTATGGCTCACCCAAGCAAGAAGCACTAGAGAGCATTGAAGGATATCTTTAGATACTTGGTAGGTTCAGTTGGGATTGGCATCAGCTATGATCAGCGCATAGGTGCTAAGGAACATCCTAACATGTTCAAGGAGACTCGAGGGCTATTAGAAGGGTTTGTAGATGTAGATTTTAGTGAAAATTTGGACACTTGGCGTTCATTGACAGATTTTGTATTCAACATGTATGGTGGTCAAGTCTCTTGGAGATCTTGCTTACAGTCAATTATGGCCTTATCTACTACTGAAGCAGAGTACATTGGCATCACAGAGGCAGCAAAGGAAGCTCTATGGCTAAAGGGCTTGGCGCTGGAGATGGAATTTTCACAGGATGCAATTCGGATGCATTGTGACAGTCAGAGTGCTTTGTTACTCACATAAAATTTTATTTATCATGTAAGGACCAAGCATATAGATATTAGATACCACCAAATCAGAGAGTTAGTAGAGGATGGTGAAGTAGAGATGGTGAAGATTCATACAAAAAAAAATCTAGTTGATGTGCTCATAAAGATACTTCCATGAAATAGCTTTCATAATTATATGGTATTGATGGGGCTGACGGATAGAGCTGACTTCATAAGGACTTGGGAGTATTAAGATGGAGATAATTTCATTAGTCAACAAGCACCAGGCCTATGGGCCTCCAATGATTATTGAGTTAATGGACCCATTATCAAATACCTTAATAAGAGGCTATGACTCAGTTATCCCAATAACTTTATCATTTTAAGGATCTAATAATTTTAGAAGATTTAAATTTATTTATGATTTAAGAATAAAAAGAATATGGACTAATTTACTCCCACTGACTTCACCAAGTCAAGTCCTCCCATTAACTTCTTAAATCTTTGATAAGGATTAGGATCAATATTGGTCCATGGGCACCTAGATCAGTCTCACTGAATAAAATCAATCTCACTGATTTTCTATGTGACATGGGTTAGCACGAATCAATGAGGAAGCTAATCAAAAGCTGATTAACCATATTGGCCAGGTAAGTGAGATCGGTGGAAAGATCTACCAATGCTTGGCTTAGACACCATCAAAAATGGCTAGGTAAGTAGGCTGTCAATTAAAAATTATCGATTTAAAAATGCCAAACTTATCTTAGACATCAATCAGTTTGTCAGTTTTGATTTGGTCTATCTAAAGACTCGGGCTCAGCCACTGAGCCACGACTAGTGTCCATTTGTTAGATATATGGACTTTGATCAACTACAACTATTGAATTAATCTAAAAAAATGACCAAATCCTAATTAACTATTAACTAGGTTTGATCAATTTTTTAACTAAGTTTATATTTAATCTAACCTTAGGTCTAACCCAGTTAATGACCTGATCAAAGCTAACTCATTACCCTTTAACCTATGTTTTATGAAATTATCTTAGGATCTTCAAATCACAAACCTAAATCCTAAATAATCACTTAATTCTTAATTAAGTTCAAGGCTTATGGATTTGAATTTATGGAATTTCAGAACTAATTTCTGATTTGATCATTTGAAACATTTTCAAATTGTAAACAGTTTACATTGAATTATATTCAATACATGATTTTAGATTTGATTTGTTTCAATATTTCGATCATATTCTAGGATTTTGAATCTAGAATTTTATAGAAAGTAAGTTCATAATTTAATTTCTACAAATCAAATGTGTCATATATATTCAAACTAGATTCAAAAATTAAAAACTACATATTAACATATGTAACATCAGGATCTAGATCTAGAACATGAAACATATCATATAGATCTTATCTAAATAAATAAAATTAGATCATAAATCAATTAATATTATATTTAAAATTTAAAAATAAATCATAAACTATTTTAGATCTTATCTAATATATTTATGATTTAGGTTATTCAGGTCAGCACATACTAGGACAACTTTTTCACTAGAAGGAGTAAACCTTACAACAAGATAATCTTATATTAGTATGTACGATCTTGAAAGTTTTTTTTTAATATTTATTTTAATATAAACATGATCATGTTATAAAAGAATCTAGATGCTTTGATACCACTGATGGAAAGCATGCAAGGTTTTATGCTTGTATTTTAATTTTTTTCAAAATAAATCATAATGAAAGATGTACATTAAACTATTTAATCTACTAAAGCATGTAATCTAATTACTAAACCCTACATCTAGGATCTATAACATATCATAATGCATACATAAATCTAAAAATTAAAGTATTTTGGTATTGATCAGATCAATATCCTAAATCTAAAATAGTTCTAGATCAAACCCTAGATCGCATCTAGGTGAAGAAGAGATCGGATCTCTTACCTTTGCACCGGTCGAGAACTCTGTGTTTGATTCTATTATTATCCTTGCTTTTTGGAGCTACACATATATCCAGTCTCTACAGATAGTCTGCATGAAGCAGCAACACAGATTGGAGGTTCGTTGAACGAAGATCCACTCGAAGTGCTAGCTTCTCGCGGATCTCTCCTGATGTTAATCAATAAAGTATTCTTCAGATCTCTTGGACTCTCCAAGAGACGAAGAATATAAAAAAGATTGAGGAAGAAATCCAACTCTTGGATTTTCAAAAAATCAAAAAATAATAAGGTCTAAAAATTATCCTAAGAGAAGATAGATCTTCTCTTTCAGCACATCAACCTTTGATGTCCTGATTGCATCTCCATGCCAGGATAGGAGGAGACCTTCTCCTTAATTATTTTCAACACTTCTAGATCTATTTGTTTCTGATTTTCTAATGGTAAAAGTCTTACAAAAGATGGAGAAGAAGAGCTCTCCAAGAAACCCTAAGAGAAGACTTTCTTCTCTTCTTCTTCTCATATCAAGAGATGATCAGATTACATCCCAAAATAAACCACCATACCCTAACTCCTTGGAGCATTAATCTCCATGCCCTATCCTTCTCTCTTTCAGATTTTTCTCATAGAAAATTATAGAAAAATAAGAAGAAAAAACTACAAAAGAAAATCATAACAGAAAATAGTTTTTCTCTTACCTTTGTTTCTTCTAGACATCAAAGTTTGATGTTAAGATCAAAGCCTTTTCTCCAAGGATCATTGCCTCCAAAGCTTCCCATGCCTCATCCTCCTTTTCCTCTAGTATTTTTTTTTTTAATTTTTTTGGGATTTTCTACATTCTAAAACTAAAAGGAGGCATTCTCCCTTTTGTATCTACTAGACTAGATCAAAACCTAGTCTAATTAGGAAACCAAGGAGGAGTTTGGAGGGCGTCCAACTCTTGGATGCCTCCCCCTTGATTTTGTGCATGAGATACTAGAAAATAATGCCCAAAAAAAAAGAAAAATGGCACAAAAATAATTAGGAGGCATGGAGAAACAATTCCATAAAAGAAAGGAGGTGTGTTTTAAGAATTTCGGACTCGAGTTCAAATCCAAACCAACTCCAAAATTTGACCAAGTCAAATTTCTTTCCAAAACTATCACATAGTAGGCATGGAGAACTTCTCTTAGGCATAGAGAAACTTACAAAAATAATCTAGAAGTAAATGTGTGGCATGGGCTTTTAGGTGGCGCAAGGAAAGGAGTCCTAGTCTAACTAGGACTCTTCTCTTTTGACTAGATCAAAACCTTTTGAGCCCAAATCAAAATAGTTTTAAGTCAACCTAATTAATAGATATTTCTAATCCAATTAGAAGTCTAATTAAATTAGATTAAATTATATTTAATTTTAATTTAAATTCTAACTTAAATAGAAATTAGGTGCATTCAAGTCCTAGTCTGACAAGGACTTATTTTTCTTGCAACTGGATTATCTAATAAACCAATTAGACTTAATCCAATTAAGTACAAATCAATTCTAATTGAATCTAATTCAATTAGACTTGATCTTAGCCTAATTGCTCAATCAAATTGAGCCAACTAGCAATCTAATTGTTAATCATTCTTTCTGCAACACTTGCATTAGGTCAAACATTAATTGTATTGATTATTTGACCTTAGAACGATTCTCAATCGTTGATTAACCATCCAATCAGGTAACAACCTCTTATATGTGCGATCCCATAGGTTCAAATCTAAGCCAGTAGCACAGAAATTAATTTCTATACTAATCAAAATGACCATCTAGCAATGGTACCCGATGTCCAGATTGATCGAATGTATACAAAGCAACATTCTTAGAACCTTGGCCTATGGTTACCGTATAATTCATTTCTTTGATCAATAATGCTCAGAACAACATGGAGTTAGTTGCCAACTCTCATATAAGTCATCCACATTGTATTTCAAAGTTTGCAAATCTCGTGACTCCTCACGAGGATTATCCAGATCTAGATTTTTCTAAATTAAAATACAGCGAGATATTTGCTTTCTAAAGCTAATCAGAAGTGGTCAATCCTATCTTGACTCACACATTGACTCTACAAGTACTTGACTATATCCAAAAATCTTTCAAACCTGCATTAGAAATACAGCCAGTCCAGTACCAAAGTACAGCGAGTTACTTGCAAGTCATTATGGTGATCTCAGATCGGAGGGATACTTATATCCATTAATCTTAACTAGATACTTTTGATAGTAGAGTACTACATTGATTACATTCAGTGCAGATATACTCCTACATCTCACCTGGATGCTATACTAGTGTCTCCATATCACTTGGTTATGAGGATAACCAATGTATATGGCATACATTGACTTACACTCGATAAGTTATCATCCTTATTAATAACTTATCATTTGATCATAAATAATTTAAGAACCATTCAATAAATCATTCTTTATCGATTGATTGTGGTTCTAAGAACTTCATCATAATTTAGAAGTTCATTTAAGGAAGATAAAACTTTTATGATGAATCAACCAAATAACTATTATTATTAGATAATTTATATACAGGTTTCAATCATCTATAACCTAGATGATTGGCTTTAGGACATATTTTTTAACACGACTCCTATTAGAGCCAGCTCAAATAGAAGGTCAGAAGGTATATCAGACTAGCACGCTGGAAGAGCTGGCTCGATTTTTAAGAGAGCCAGCTCGAGCTACAGAATAGAAGATAATCTTATCTATCGAGCAGGCTCGAATCCTGAAAGAGCCAGCTCGAGTAGTAGAATAAAGAGCAGTGATTTAGGCTCTTGCAAGAGACATCATAATCGAGCTGGCCTGACTGCTGATCGAGCCAGCTTAAGCGGCAAGAAGAATATAACATAGTTTCTATTCTGGCCTAAGATTGGATTTAATCCTAGAGACTTAGGGCCTTGGTTTATGAGATTCTAAGAGGATAACCTATGGATTGTACTAGAATTAGTCCAATGGGTGTGTGCATGTGAGATTTAGGTGTACATAGGCTCAGGGAGTGTATCACATTAGGTTAACTAGGATAGTTTTTTGGGTTAGATCATATTGACCTAGTATATATTCTTAGTATAGAGTTTGTAAAAAAAAGAACAAAAAATCAATACAAGCCCATTTTCTCTCTGAATATCTCTCTCTTCCTCTCTCGTTCTCTCTCTCTCTCTTCTTCACGCCCTAGGATTTTTCTAGGGTTACACAGAATAGCCTTTTTTTTCCTTGGATTCTTGTTGCTATTTCTGCAATCATCAAGTAGCAAGAATTTTTTTTCCAATAGCTTGGTATCAAGATGATTGGGATCCAATAACTGGTATTAGAGCAGTATCGATTATTTACTGAAAAAGATGAGAGAGCCACTAAGCTTTTAGATCTGTACATAATGATATATGTAGATCTATGAGCATAAATGTTAGAGGTAGATATTTTTACTTCATCACTTTTATAGACGACCTATCTAAGTATGGGTATGTCTATTTGATGAAACATAAGTTAGATTTATTTGAAATATTCAAAAAATTTTAAAATAAAGTAGAAAAATAAATTAAAAAGAGTATTAAAACTCTTCGATCTGATGAGAGGGCGAATGCCTTTTGGTGAGTTTCTCATATATCTAAGAGAGAATAAAATTCTCTCTAAATAAACTCCTTCAGGAACACCATAGCATAATGGTATGTCTGAAAAAAGAAATTGGAGTATATTAGACATGATCTGATCTATGGTGGATTTTGTCAGCTTATTGACATCATTTTAGGGATATGCACTCGAATCGGCTTACTATCTTCTAAATAGGATTTCAAGTAAGTCTATAGTTAAAACTCCATATGAGATATGGATAGGACATAAGTTAGTACTCTCACATCTTGGGGTTTGAAGCTGTCCAACTTTTGTTGAGTGTTTGATAACTGATAAGCTTAGACCCAGGTCTGATAAGTGTACTTTCATAGGATACCCCAAAAAAATCAAAGGATATATTTTCTACCGTGCTGATGAATAAAAGATGTTCGTCAATCTTAAACAATCTTTTCAGAAAAGAAGTTTCTTGGTGAAGGAACTATTGTCTCTAAGGTTAAACTTGAGAAAGTTCAATGGATAGAAAAGCTGATACCAGAAGCCAAACCTGAGCCAGATTTGATTAGATAAACTCGAAGCCTCCTACACTATTAAGATGATCTAGTAGAATACCACATCAACTGGACAAATACTATGGTTTCTTGGTTTAGGATGGTGATTCTATCGAACTCGATGAGGATTCGATCACCTATATGGATGCAATGCAGAAATCTAATTTTGAGAAATAGCTTGAGACCATGAAATTTCAGATGGAATCCATAAAGATTAACAATATGTGGATATTGGTTGACCCACCTGAAGGGGTTAAACCCATTGGGTGTAAGTGAATCTTCAAGATGAAGAAAAGTGCAGATAAAAAGGTGGAGACGTATAAAGCCCATCTGATTTTCAAGAGATATTGTCAACATTATGGTATTGATCATGACAAGTCGTTGAATGTGACTTACTATCTCAAACTACATGTACTCAAAAATCATATAATTTGAAGATCTCCAGCTTATGCATCAAGAAATCAAAAAAATATATGTAATTTAATTTTATTTAGGTTGTTTAATTTTTGACTACTTGATGTATAGGTTAGAGGTCTCTAAATCATATAATTTTTTTTATGCAAGTAGTTTTGAGATAGTAGCTCATATTTAATGGCTTGGATAGTTAAAGTAAGATACTTATTATAGAGTTTTGACTTGACCATATTTGGATCTAAATCCTGTCGATCTGATTCTAGCTGATTCTCTCTCTACACATATATAGAGAGAGAAAGATAGAGAGAGAGTTGGGGGTGTTTACTATTATATTACATATGGAGATTGGAATACTACAACTTAATGTGGAGATAACTCTATATCTATTCAAGATGACAAGTTTCAAGGTGCAGAAGAGAGTAAGAATGCAATTATTGACATGCTGGTATATTGACTTCGGTGTGGACGAGAGGGTTCATGAGCCACATGCTGAGGTAGTTAGGGGCAAGTTTGCAAGGGTGGTTGAGGGGTCTCATAAGCCACATGAGAAGGTTGTTGGGGCTAAGCATGCAGGGTGGATGAGGGGCTGATGAGCCACATGATGTGGCAACTTAGGCTAAGAATGCAAGGATGGATGAGGGGGCTGATGAGCCGCATGATGAAGTTGAACCTCTTTCTTCATGACTAAAGGCATAATGTGGATTTAGTTCTTAATCAAATACAAATAAATAAATACTTTATGGCACCTTGATAAATAATTCATATGTCATGGTATATTTCAGTTTGAGTTCTCAAATTGGATATGAATAAATTAATAATTCATCATAGACCTTGCTGCATAAATCATAGATGATGGCACAATTTGGTTTGAGTCTTTAATTGATATGAATAAATAAATATTTATGTCAATCTAGTAAAAAGTACATAGGCCATAGGATAATTCAATTTGAGCCCTCAATCAGATATGAATTAGATTCATGTATGATGTGCGTTATGCATTAGCCTAACACTAGAGTTAAATCCTGAGCCTGACATGATCCAACATGGGTCAAACTCAATGTCTATGTAAACTGTAGGCGCAAAATCTAAGGGTCATGCTAAATATGGTTTTGCATTAGACCTGTCAATGGATCAGGTTCGGATTGAAACCTGAATATTTAGATCTGGACTCAATTTTAGTTATTGGTATCAGATTCGGATCCGAATACCCGATGGGTCTAGCCTTGAAGTACCAGACTCGGATCCTAATGAATTTTGGATATTCGGATCCAATTTTGAGATCCGAAACTAAGAGAGGGAGAGACTGAGAGAGAGATCGAGAGATTGAGAGAGGAAGAGGAAGGGATCCGATCACATGCCGACCGTCGGCGAGGGAGATCGAGAGAGGGTGAGAGGGAGGGAGGGGCTCCGGACTCGCCGACGAGGGAGATCAAGAAAGAAAGAGAGGGAGGGAGGGGGTCCAGCCTCGTCGCAAGGGAGATCGAGAGAGGAGAGAGGGAGGAAGGGACTTTTGGGCTTAAAAACCATAATATATATATATATGTATGTATGTATGTATGTATGTGTATATATGTATAATATATATAACACAACACACATATACATACATACATACATACATACATACATCAATATATAATATATATATATATATATATATATATATATATATATTATATACATATATATATATGGTATGTACGTACTATATAATATATATATATATATATATATATATATATAATATACTACATATACATATATAACATATATCATATCTATATATACATATTATATGTAATATATGTATATAGATGTAATATGTATATATGTATATGTATAATGTATATGTATAGTATACATACATAATACACATATATATATATATATATATATATATATATATATATATATATATATATATATATATATATATATATATATGTATGTATGTATGTATGTATGTATGTTGTATGTATGTATGTATGTATAATGTATGTATGCATGTTGTATGTTGTGTGTGTGTGTGTGTCATATATATATATATAACATAAATATATATATGTGTGTGTGTGTGTGTGTGTGTGTGTGTGTGTGTGTGTATGTATGTATATGTTATATGTTGTATGTATGTATGTATGTATATGTATGTATTTACATTATGTCATACAATAACATACATGTATACATACATATATATATATATATATATATATATATATATATATATATATTATATATATATATATATTATGTATGTATACATATATATGTGTATGTATGTATGTGTATGTATGTATATATTATGTATGTATACATATATATGTGTATGTATGTATGTATACATACATACATACATACATGCATACATATACATATATATATATATATATACCATTTTTCACCACACCTTTGTCGGCGATCGAGCTGCGGCGATGGACGGCACCGTCGATGACCTAACTAGTGCCTACGATGAGCTTATCGAGACGACAATGGACATCCTGGAGGCAAGGGCCGTGTCCGGAGGACAAAAGATGGCGAATATTGATGCTGCCCTAGTGGCCTTCAGGGAGCAGTGGGAAACCTTCCAGGTGGTGTGTGACCTTATGGAGGACATGGTGGAGCAGGCACGCTGCCACATTGGGTTGGAGCTGCTCGTCGACGTGGCCACCGATGCCCGCCAGAGGGGTCCCCTCGATCAAGGCCTCCTGCCTTGAGCAGATGAGCAAGGCTGTCTGTTGGCTTGTCCTCGAGCTCTATTGCGGCGCCGGGTCTGCTACTCCCTCCACTGCTGCCCCGCTCGTACCACCCCGCCATCCGCCGTCGCTACTCCTTCGGAGGGAGGGGGTCCAAGCCATTCGGCCTTGCCAGCAAGGAAGATTAAGAGAGGGAGAGAGGGAGGGAGGGGGTCCAGCTCGCCAGCGAGGGAGAGAGGGAGGGAGGGGGTCCAAGCACTCTGGCCTCATTGGTGAGGGAGATCGAGCGGGAGATGGGGAGAGGAGGGGTGACTGGAGATGGGAGAATGAGAGAGGGATTTTTTAGTGTATATATATATATATTATTCAGATTTTGGATCTATCGGATCTGCATATTAAATATTCAGATCCTACTCATTTATGTTATGATTTATCGGATCCGGGTTTGGATTTGGATAAACGAGTCTGATGCTAATACCAGACCTAGATCCATCGGATAAATTTTTGTGGATCTCGGGTCTAGACCCCCCATTGATAGCTTTATTTGGCATGAATTTAGTTTGGATTTGAGACATATTGTACTGGATCTAAACATCAACCTATTATTTAAATCAACCACAAAATACGTATCCTTAGTATTCTTAATATAAGTTATCTATCATATGCCCTTTTTAAATAATCCTAGAAACATGCTTTAAAATCTACAAAGGGAATTTTAATTAAGTACCATATTTTAAAGGGTTGTAAGATCCAATAAACATATATAACAATCATGTATAATTAGGGCTGGAAGTGGGCTCAGGTCGGCCCGAGGCCCATCGAACTGGACCGGCTTTAGGTTAGGCTTTGGGCTCGGCCCAAAACTATTTAGGTCGGACTTGGGCTAAAATATAGAGCCCATTTGATTTTTGGGCCGAACCTGGGCCTATCTTTATCCCGGCCAGTCGGGCTGATTAAAACCCCACAAGCCACCATCCCCCCAACCCCCAACCCACGTGTGAAACCCACCTCCTCCACCCCGGTCCTCTCTGTCTCTTCGTCCACCAGCCGACGCCCGCCCCCATCCCTCGACGCACAGGCGGCCCCCACCCCCTAGTTGGCCCTCCATCCATGCCCCATAGGGGCCACCCCCTACCCATGGGCAGCGGTGGTCGTCCCACACCCCGCACACACCTAAGCACCCCCCTCCTCTCCGCCTCTCCAGCACCAGAGGCCTCGCCACCCCCGTCCGCCATCCCTCCTCGTTCTACCTCATGGAGCATAATGTACAGCGTCGTCAATGCGTCTAGCGATGCTCTGCCCCAACCCCCGGCGCACAGGTGGCCTCCTCCCACCCTCGGTAGCTCCCACCCATGCCCCCACTGGCGGCCATTCGCCCCCCGCCATGGGTGGCCATGCCCACGTCGCACACACCCCGCACCCACCCTACCCTCCTCTCTCCCACCATCCTCTCCGCCTCTCCGTCCACCAGCGGCGCCACCCCCGCCGCACCGCCCTCTTCTTGTTCTGCCTCGCGGAGCATAGCTTGTACAATGTCGTCAGCGCATCCTTCTTTCCCCTGCTCGACCCATGGAGCAGTAGTGACACCAGTAGTGGGATCGCCCCTATCGTCGTTCGGTTCTCCTCCACCATCGCCAGGCTTAGCAGTGCGTACGCCGCATTTTGCTTTGCCGTTGAGATGGGAGGGCCGACCCAATCAGGCTTCGGGCTGGACTCGGGGCCGGGCTTGGGTTGGGCTCAGGCCTGAATTTTTTAAAAAATTTTGGACCTAAGCCCAATCCGAAGCCCGAAGAAAAAATTTGGACCGAGCTTGGCTGGGGGTAAAACCCGACTCGGCCCGGCCCACTTCCTGCTCTATGCATAATTATCTTACTACACCAGAACCATAAATCATATTCATAGATATTTATCATTTTGCATATCTATGCATTCCTTATTTAGCACAATATATCTTCTACTAGTTGTTGATTTCCAACCAGCTTAATCAGAGTTTGCTTATGCAAACAAATGTAATTAGACTCCTAGAAAGAATAGTTTCCTACATTCACTTGATAATATCTATACCCACTGATATAGATGACGTCAAGTTGTATCTATCAACCCACCTTTTGTATCGACCCATAGCAGCCTATTCAAATATGGTATCTATTTTATGCCAAAAAATATCATTTATATCCCATATTGACTAAGTCAAAGTACTTTTATGGGGATGAATTCAAAATATCCTATCTATATCTTTGCCAATCATTGAAAGATATAGTGTTGATTAAATTTCATGAGCATCAATACTTTCTAATGTGCCCACAAACATTGCTTACATTGTAGAGTAACTCACTTGTATTATGTGGTAAAAGGCATATATTAGTCATTATATGTTGTAATGCATGATATTGGCCTCATATATTCATTCTTCCTAGATTCATTGTGTGAAAGAGATTCATGCTTTTTATAGAACCTAAAGATCCTTTATTTTAAATTTATTTTTAGATATTATTAAATTATAGTGTTTAGCTAAGTATTGAGAAAGCTAGTTTATAGGTCAAATACATGCGAATGAAAGAAAACTAAATTATGCAAATGAAAGAAAACTAAGTTAACCAATGTGTAAAAGATAAGATGAATAAGAAATATGCATGGTTCCCATAAAAAATATTGATAAAAAGAAATAAAATGTTACAATCATCATGGACATCTTTGTTACTAACCCTAGTCTCAAAGATGATATATATTAATAATATTATATCTCATATAATGGAAATAAATATTATAGTGCAAAGAGGTAAATTGTTCAGTTGATATGCAAAAGAAAGCAATCATTCTATGCATACATACTCATCATGACCCAAGCAATATGTTTTAAAAGAAAATATATTTCAAAAGACTCATGCCTTATGCAAATCCCTATAATATTTGAAAGTATATGTAATCAAAACCAATGCAATAGCCTACATATTTAATCATTTTTCATAAATAAAATTTTAAGACTTTGCCCTCCCATAAAAAGTACTGGCCATGTAAGTAAACAGCTAATTAAAAGTGAATCTCCTGAAAATCTAAAAACGAGCACCAAAAGGTTCCATTCAATTCGAGTATATTTTGCAGCACAGCAAAATCTTTTTAATCTACACCTCTAATATTTTGCTATCACTCTTCCAAAAAATATTTCACCACCTTCCCTACCCATCCATATTAAGATCTGATAGCCAGCTCCATATAAACCTCCATCCCCTCTCTCGCCATCTACACAAATCTCACCTTGAGCCCACTCTCTTCTGTTCCCTCCTTGATTCTTTTCTCCTCCCTGAAGTTTTCTGCTTATGTCTTCTTCAACCTCTCTTCTATCTCTTTTCTTATGAATAAGTATATAGACCATCTAGAGCTCCCCCCAAATCAAGCTAGGTTCATAGAAGCCTCTTTCTCTATGGACAAAACTATCACATGCCCTCGGGAACAGTCTACCTTAGCAAACATCACACCTATGGAACCTTCAGTTCTTACTCCTCCAAAAGAGCCAAGTGATCATGTCGGTACGGTAAATTATGGCTCAACTTCTCAAAATCAATTTGACTTCCTTACCATTGATAGCCAACAAGCGTTCATTCCAAACTCATTCCTCTCCTCAATGTCTCATGTCAACCATCCAGCAGCCATATCTACCACCACAACACAAGTTGAGACTGGCTTGATGAATTTAAGTGTGATGACTAACCAGTCACATCCTCAGTTCCCTAAGACAAGCCTTTTAGGCATGCCTAATGAGAACTTTTATCAACCTGCCAATGGCTGTCCTCCCCAACAAGTTTTTGAGGAGAATCTTTATTATTTTGTACATGGGTGTCCTTCCAAACAACACCTGGAAGAGCAGAATGCTCTATGCCACGCTGTAGATGGGCTTTCTCTACAAAAGCAGCCAGCAAAGATGAACCTTCATCTCAGAGGTGGGTGTCCTCAAAATCCCCTACAGCAACAAGTTCCTTTGGTAGTCTACAACAACTTGAAGAGCCAATTACCATGCATCGATCAACGAGCTTCCTTTTCTTTTCATGGCCCGAATCCAGAATACCTAAATCCTACTGGGAATCTTATGTATCCAAATTGGGAGGCGATAAACTCTTACCTTTTAGGGCAAGTCCGACCAAGCCCAGACATTGCATGTATTTATAAGTGCAGTATTTGTGCTAGGGAATTTCCTAATGCTCAATCATATGGAGGGCATATGAGTTCACATAGCAAGAATAAAAAGAGGAAAATGTTGGCAACAACCAAACCTTAATTCAAGAAGGTTGGCCTAAAACCATCATATTCGACTAATATAGGAGAGGCCATTGGTTGGCCTTTATTAAGGAAATCAGTACCCTTGAAGGAGGCCAAGAATGAGAAGAATGTTTTGAAGGACAAGGAGAAGTTTGTGCACGAGGGCATGGAATTGGTGTCTAGCTCATTCATCTAGAAAGATACAAATTGCTTCAATAAAGTGTCATGAAGGACCATGGCTTGCTGTGTTGGATTTTGAAGTTTCAGATTTATTTGGGCATATGCTTCATATCGCTAATGTCATCATTGTCAATATTTTGTTCTCTATTCATTATGTTCTTCTTTCAAGAGTTAAGTCTTGCTATCTAGCATATTTATATCATAGCTGTGTCATTGTCTCTCTCTAATGTAATTGTTTGGTGTACACATGAACATTAAATATATCTATATTTCTTTTTCAAGCAAAGTGCGGTCCTCTAAATTGTGCTTGGATTGTAGTTTTTTCCCCCTATATATGATGTCAAAGGTTTTTAGAGCACAACCATTTCAAAGAACAATTGCTTAGCCGTATAGCAACCTATTTATTAAATAAATGCATCAAATCTTCATTTATTATTTCATTTAGGTTGTTGACCAAAGTATTAATTTTGATGAATATAAAATATTTGAGTATTTATTTTAGTACTAATGGATTATTAAAGTTTTTGTTGAGAATATTTTAAAAAGCTAAAATCACTCTTAGGATGCAACTCTTGAATGTTGAGTTATGAAGCCGAAGAAAGCTAAATGGAAGGAGCCACATCATGAGAAATCAAGCAAAAAAAGGTCAAGAGCCAACTTCAAGATTCAAAGAGTCGACTTTGATATACAAACATGAAGTGGCATAGATTAGAAGTCAATCTCTACCTTTGTCAAATTGACTCTCTTAAACAAATAGAAAATAAATTTTCTTTACATTGATCTCGAGTCGACTCCTACTTAGACTTGAGTCAACTCTCTTAGAAATGATAAAGAATCATATTCTACAGATCATACTTGGAGTCGACTCCTACTTCTATTGAGCTAACCTATAGTTACCTGGAGTTGACCCCTACTTGGCTTGAATCGACTCGACTGTGGCTGACATCTCCAACGATTAGTTCTATAAAAATTTTAAAATTATATAACTACTCCAATGGGTACTTTTTGGTTTTCAATAGCTAAAAATAATTATTTGGACATTTAAGAGGTTTTAAAGGCGATCAAACAAAAAAGAAGAGATGAGAAATAGAAAAATAAAAGAAAAATCCCAAGCCATTTAGTGAAGATTCAAGAAAGAGATTAAAGCTTCCAACTGCCAATTTCTTAAGGCATTCAAGTGGTTTTTAGTATATTGATAGTGAAGCTTTCTTGACACGATCTTCAAAAGCTTCATCAAATTTTTATTTGCTCTTTAAGAGCTTTTTATTGTCCCTTTCATCGTACACTAATTCCTTGTTCTAAACAAGTTTCAATTGGGATTCAAACTTGGGAAAAGGCCCATCTACATCTTGAATTGGAGTGAGATTATTGTGTGATCCTAGGATTAGCTTGAAGATGTGGTTTTCTATTAAGAAAATTAATTGCATTTTGATTGTGAACTTGGAAAAATAATCAAGCTATAATCTAAGTGGAGATTATAGTGGAATTCTTAAGGATGGCTTGGGGAATAGACATAGGTGCTGAGTTTGGCATGGATTCATTATAAAAATCTTATTGTTTGATTGTACCTTCTTATTTTAATTCTTTACTCATTGCTTACACAATTATATTATTGCTTATTACCTAGCTTTTACTCACATCCTCTCACTTAGTTTAATTATTAGGCATAGCAAGTTTTAAATTTTTTGAAAAATCTAATTTATCCTCCATGTTGAATTGTCTTTCTGGACAACATAGGTCCATTATAAAATATTTTCCTTTAGTAGTGGTGATTTCCATTTATTAAAACAAACAATGCAATGCCTTCCCTGTATGACAAATTATAAACAAGAAATATGAAAGATATGCTAACATTTTGTGACTTTAGATATATTAGCTTTGTTGAGATTTTTTTTTTTTTTTTTTTTTTTGTAAAACACATGCCGAAAATATTAAAACAAATAAGAATCTATTGTACCCTTAATTTGTGGTCTTGTCTCTTGTGTTTAATGGGCTGGTAGCCACAATAGGAGTAATCAAATAATTCATAATAATTACATTAGTCATCATTCATAATTTAAGAATCTAACAAAAGATTGTATGAAATCTATTTGTCAATTAAAAAATGACCCACAAATGATAATGATAGTCTAGGTAAGTCAATTATCATATAGAAACTCCCTTGGATTCTTTTACCTTTTTTAAAAAAAATAATCACCACCTCTATATTCTTTTTGAGACCAAGAATGATGAAGCTGGGGTTCATTCTGAATCTTTTGAAATAAACCTAGATCCTTATTATTTCCATTATTATGATCATCACACTAAAATATATGTTTAGTATATTCCATAACGAAACGGTATGGTTGCTGAAAATAATAATATTTTATCCAAACTTAATGCTATTGCTTTTCCGTTTTGCTTCAAGTAGAAATATCACCCTTGTAGAGGGAAATAGGAATAAAACAGGTTGAAATTCAAATATGGGTTGATGCTTCAACCCATGACTCTAGACAAGGGGAATGCATGCAGGTTTTTTCTAGAAGAAAACATTGACATGGTTCGCTGGTGCTTAAAGTGATATTGCGGGCTTAGAACCATCGTACATGCAAGCTAAGTAAAAGGTAAGAATTAAATGGTCTGATTTCTCCATTAAATTTACTCAATTAAGATAATTCTTCTTGGATATGATCAGATTCTTTGAATCTTGTCATGTACATATCTTATTTTGTGGCTAATGAGAGTATGATCATAAACTAAAATGGAAAGACTTTGCTTTACCATACTTGAAAGGTGATTAAGACATGATATACAAAGGCCAAACATATATCATTTATAAAAAGAAAGAATTTTATTTTTTTTTTCTATAATTTGAGCCATTTGCAAATAATGAAATAGATATGCCTAATAGATACATTCAATCTAGACAAAGTTTCTAAAACACAATTAGATTCCAATCGTCCTTGTTATGTATGTCTTTTTTTTGGCTAATAATTAGTAGTCATGAAATCAAAAGAGTATCTATGATCTTGCTTAACCATGACAGTAAGTTGACTGGAACCAAACAGTATAAGCAAATCATTCAAACAAAGGCCAAATTTACATATACATACATAATACATAAATATATACATACACGTACATCCACTTTTTCAAACTTGATGCATAGTCAATAATCTACAAAAAGAAAATATTACCAAGTATTTTATGTATCTTAGATCATGACCAAAAATGTTGATTTTCATTTTGAGAGATCTCTATCATTGCTTTTGACTCAAAACATCACAGTTTAACTCATACATGCGCACACACATCTATGTATTTGTGCCACGGGAAGTTGACAACTCTTTTATTAAACCTTGTTAGAGCATTTCAATTTTCTAGACCAATCCCAACTCTTAACTCTTTGGAGGTGCTAGATCTGTCATGTCACACCTTAGACAGCCAAGTGCGATTAGTTGATAAAACTTTTCCAAACTATCAACTAAATCAATTTATTCATCACACTTACAAACTAGGCTATATCTAATTTGCCGTATGTATCCTTTTACATCTGTAGGGAGTTTCATGTAAATATTACTACTATAATAAAAAGATATGGTAGCAGTTCGGAATCACTGCTATAGCCCAAAAAATTACTGCCATAGATTACGGCAGTGGTTACTTAATTGCTACCACTATCATCGTCACCGTAGATCTATGACAGCAGTTTTTGCAGCAATTATCATAACCGCTGCCATATGTGATCTATAGCAGCGGTTAGACAATCGCTGTTATAACTAATTTATGGCAGCGATTAATTAACTACTGCTATAGGATCTATGATAGTAATTTGTAACCACCACCATATCTTAGTGTGGCAGCGGTTATATAATTGCTGCCATAGCTTAACTATCACCGCAATTATATAATTGCTACAATAGATCTAATGCAGTGGTTGGCATGAAATCTATGGCAACAGTTAGCACGCATACGACAGTGGTTATCAATTACTGTCGTAGATTTTGAATAATAAAAAATATTTTTTTTAATTTTTAATTTTTTATTTAATAAATATAGTTCAATATATAACATAAGATATCTAAAATAACATCAAAATATATGTGGAATACTCAAATTTTATTACTGAATAAAATTTACTATAATATTTTTCAAAAAAATATATCAAAAGTCTACATCTAAATCTAAATCATCATCACCGGAAGGAGATAGTGTTAGATATATGTGCCCTAGAAGCCAGAATTGGCTGACACTTATAATACACTTCTAGAGGCAAAATTGTAATTTTGATTAATATCAATAAAATGAATTATTTTCTATCACATATGTGTATTTAGTGTCTGTGATACATCCTTTGAGTTAATGGTAATGATAATTCATATTTTCAAGAGTTGAAAATTTAAGACATGAATAATCATTGTTAACTCATAAAATGCTTCCGACCATAGGATCATCACGAGGATGGTGATTGATCTGGAAGGTTGGTGTACAATCGCTTCTCTTTAGTAGATGAGTCTTGAGTCTACGGTGTGGAGACACCGGAGCGAGAGTATAGGATACTCGTTAGAGAACGAGGGCACTGAGCGTGACCACCTCGAGTAGTCATTATGGAGTCTACCTTCTCATCAATGACTGACTCGATGCTGCAGTAGTGTGTCTGGTTCTTTGACCTGAGGTGCATCGGCAGTTCACCTTGAGGGTGTTATAGTTTGACTACACTATTACTCGGTCTCCTAGCCATTTGAAACCCTGAGGTGTATGTTGGCTATAGCATGTTCATTGTAGGAACTGGATAGCATCAAGATGGAATCTATCTACCTCGATGGTAGAGGAGCAGCCCTATGATGATCATAAGAATCAAGTCCAGAAGCCCATGGCCATGGCAGAGTGAAATAATAGAAAGAGTTTCTATTTAGCCTTTTCACATCGGACTTGAATCGAATGATTACATCATATGACAGAAACTAGGGTTTGACGAGTTCACCTTAACCCTAATCTGATCGGGGCTCAAGATAGAAGAACTTAATCACACATAGGTAGCTGCACCAAGAGGTTCGCATTCAGCTCTGATGGGTTGCCACCATATACTGCTAGGTGTCACTGGTGGATTTTGGGAGCAATTAGAATGATTTAGATGATCGATCATTCTAGCTGTTCGAATTAGAAGAGTTCTGATCCATCGAAAGGAGTTTCGATGATGTCGATGATAGAGATCATGACATATCTCATTACCATACAGAACTGAACCTAACTGGATCACACAAACAAGGGTTTGAATCTGGTGATCATCAATTGAACTGATCCAGTTTAATTGATCTGAATGAGATTCAATTAGGTTCAAGAAAATCATGCTAGCACTCGATTGAACCTAACGTTCTTCTTTTGCTATCATAAATAGTTGTTCTGACTGAGCCAAAGGAGTTTGTGCTCGATCAGAGGTCTTTATTTGATTTGACTGAAGCTTGTCCAAGTCAGAAAAGATTGTCTTATTTTGTAAGACATTACCTGCCATTTTTGGTCACCTGCCATTTCTCGTCCTTTGACTTTGGTCAAAAGTTGACCTTTGACTGGTCAAATGTTGACCATAGATACTTTGACTTCTATCCATATATCACGTACCTATTAGAGGGTTGGTGGGGGCTTGTCCCCCTACTAAAACCTGGCAAGGAGGAGGGCGCACGCCAAGTGGCATATGCCCAAGTTGGAGGCGCCAAGGAGTCCCTGTTGGATAGGAACTTCATCTCCTTTTTGGATTTTAATTAGAGTTCTCCTAAGTACCAACTTTGATTGATCTTAGGCACCCTCTAAGAAGGAATCTAGGAGACTCTATTTTCACCAATCAGATTTAGATCTGATTTCATAAAGAGTTGTGATTGGTTGGGAAGAAGAGGAGTTAGATCACAGACAGTCTATAAATAAGACCCTGCGCCCAACTCAAATTGTATTGAAAAAGCATTACAATTCCCAACGCCCAAGGCCTCCTCTCCTATCCTCCTCCATGCCAAACCATCCTCTCCCTCTCTTCTCCACGCCCAAAGGTGTTTGGGTCCTTGGTTGGTGCAATCCAGATGAGAGAAAGGTGACTGAGAGCTAGAAGGCTGCGCTGTTGCATAGGACAACTGCTGATCTTCGAAAGAAGTTTTGAAGATCCTCCAGATCAGATCCAGATCTAATTTTTGGAGATGTGATAGAGAAGAAGAGAATCTTCAGATCCAGTCTAAGTGGATACTGGTAAAGGCCAGGCACTTGCGTGGTTAGATCCAGAATCTTCTGCTGCTTACAAGATCATCAACGGGTAATAGGATTACCCACTTCAAGATAAATTAAATTTGATTTAATTTATCTAAATTTATTTTAATTATTAAAATAATAAAAATTAGATCTAAAATATTTAGATCTGATCTAGATCAAAATTTTTTTTTTTTGAAATATATCTCTTGATCTGATCAGATCTGAACGAACCTGGTCCGAAAAATCAGGATTTTTCTTCAACTGGTATCAGAGCCAAGGTTCTAAAAGTATTTAGATCTGATTTTAAATTTATTTTAATTAAAAAATAAGTGATTTTAGATGTCACATGAGATGTGATCAGATCTAAAATTCAAGAAAAAATTAAAATTAAATAATTTGGATCTAAGATTAGAAAATATGCATGACTAGTTCTAAAATAGAATAGTTCTATAGAATAGTCTTGCATGTTTTTAATTTAATTTGATTAAATCATATTTTAGATCTATTTATTTACTATTTTTTGATATTATAATGGTTATAATAATATCTAAAAAATAGTAAATAAAAATTATTTAATTTTAAACATCATATGAGATATGATTGATGCATGTCTAGACTAGTTGTAGAATAGTTCTACATAATTATCTAGATTAGAATTTATTTTGATTAGATCAATTTAAATCTAATTTTTTAGATTATTATGAGATAATTTAGATATGAAAATATGCATGATTCGATACATGAGATGTATGCAAAATATGCCATGATTAGATCTAATTTGTATATGAGATATATGATATAGATCTAAAACTGTTTTGTAGTATTGCATGTTCCTGATTAAGGCATTCCTCTTGACCATCCGGTCATAAGAATGAAGAACGATTTAAAGGCCCTCTCCTCCCATCCGATGGGGTGTTCTTATGATGTATAGGGATGCTGCGTGTTCATCCTTAATCAGAAACCCAAAACTTACTTTCTGCAAAATTCTAGATCCTAAAACCCTAGGATTTATTGTGCATATTTTGTTTATGAACCCTACTTAATTAAAAATTAAGATTATGGAATATTAATTAGGTCTAAAATTGAGAATTTTAGATCTAAGACATATTCATAATACTAGGTTCAGGCTTGGGTAGCTTAATTAGGTCTAAGCGGTTGATCAAATCGAATCAAGAGTTGGTTAGATGGGATCAACAATGCTTAAATTGACCAGCCTAATAGGATTAAGTCTGGGTCAAGATCGAGTCATGATCAAGCAAGACCTAATTAGGCTTAAAGGTTAGAGTCTAGATTGTAGGCTAACCCAAGTTGTTCTAACTCAATAATTTAGTGTCTAAGGTAAGTTTGGCACATATGACCGACTGATTTTTAATTGAAAGCTACTCGACCTGAATGCATTCTTGTATAAGTTAATGGCATATTCCTTCCACCAGTCTTACTTATCTGGCCATATCTGTTGACACAGTTCTGATCTAAGGTGGTCAATAATCTGAGTTGACCCATGCCACTAGGTTAGTCATAATTGTTATGACTATGATAAGTCTAGTTTAAAGAGACCTGAATCAATTCTTCCTAAGAAAATATTAAGTCTGAGATCTTCCACCATTATAGATGTGCGGGCCCTTTCCGAGGTTGATTGTTCTCGACTGGATATAGTTCTCAGTTGCACCGAAAAGATGCAACCATATTTATTGGGCATTGGATGCTATGGGCTGGAGGATCAGTTAGGCTCAATATTTTGGATACGGTGAGAGACTCAATTAGAAACTCAGTCTGTACAAATGATGGATCTAACTTAACTAAGGAGTGGATCAATATTCTGGATACGGTGAGATTCATGAATTAGAGACCAAGTTTGAGTGCACCATGATTAGAAAATCATTGAACAAGAGTTGTTCACTCATTGGCTAACCCATCACCAATAATTATTAGGTGAGGTGATGAGTCAGTTGGTGAGACCGCACCACCCACTAGAAATTATTAATCATGAAGATTTTTGCATCTCTACAAAGGGAGTGTAGGGATCCGAGAAAATAATGGGAGCTAATTTATTTAAAAATAAAATTTCTAAACAAATTGGTCAAGTCATAATTACAGTATCTAACTAGAATCTTTGACTCTCTATAGAAAAATATCTGCGTCCAATCCATTAGCACGTATCCTGGACACACACAGACTGATCGGATCCAATTACAAAGATTGACTCAGGAACGAGAAGTTAACCCATGTATTGGATCAGGACCATCCCACCTTACCAGCCCGTCCATCCATTGAATAGAGAGCGTCTCTAGAAAAATGGATAGATGAAGACAATATGACCAGATATTACATATTGGGCTCGATGTCTGATGAGCTCCAGCACCAATATAAGGATATCGGGACTGCTCACCAAATATTGGCTCACCTGCAGGAGTTGTTTGGTGAACAGAGTTGCACAGCCAAATATCAAGTCACGAAATAACTTTTTAAGGCCAAGATGCATGATGGGCAGTCAGTCCAAGATCATTGTCTGATGATGATCAAGGACTTGGAAGAGCTTGAGAAGCTCGGTGTGAAGTTGGACTTGGATCTGCAGAACGATGTTATTCTGCAATCCTTGACTGATGCATATGGGCAATTCATCATGAATTATCACATGCATAAATTTCAAAATTCTTTGGCCGAATTAATGAACATGCTGGTCACCGCTGAGCTTTCTATGAAAGATTCTAAAGGCTCAGTTCTTGCTATAGAACAGACTTCTTCCAAAAGAAAGTCTTATGGAAAGAAAAAGAAGTTTATGAAAAAGCAGAAGATGGAAGGAGCAAAAAAGAAGAAGGCAGAGTTGAAAAAGAAGGCCGATGTTAAAGAAAAATATTTTTATTGCAACAGCAACGGCCATTGGAAGCGAAACTGCCCTACTTACCTGGCAATCCTGAAGAACAAGAAGGAAGGTCCTTCTGGAGGTATGCTCGTTATTGAGTCTAACATTACGGTTTCTTCTGCATCTAGTTGGGTGCTTGACTCTGGTTCTAGTGCTCATCTATGCACTTTCATGCAGGATCTTGAGGATAGCAGAAGGCTGAGGGATGGAGACATGATCCTACGCGTCGATAATGGAGTAAGAGTTGCTATGTAGCCTAAGCAGTCCACTCCGTAGCTTGAGCTGTCTACACCAATGCCTCCTCAAGCAGCTGCTGACTAATGACTCTGAAAGCAACTGCTTGATCAGTAGCTCATCGACATATGTCTGGACCTGCATCGGATCCTCCTAGAGTGCTCAGGCCCCAAGACCTGAGATAGATGGCCATGAGGGCTAGAGGTATCCAAGCCCTCACTTGTGAGTGCGTCTAACTATTTTTGTAATTATAAATACAAATAAAATATTATAAGAAATGCTATAATAGTAATCATATTAATCTATTTATTACTTATAAAAATCCTTCTGATCACAGCATTCATTGATTTGCCCTTCTTGTCTGTACAACTGGATAGGAAGATGGTATTATGGATGGGCATCACCCCCTCTCTCATCAGCTATAACAATGAATTAGCTTATTAGAAACATGCAAAAAAAATATTAATTTAATTTATAAACTAAGATTCAAAATTCATTACTTTTCTATGCACATGACTAGCT
The DNA here is from genome assembly GCA_006176705.1 of Cocos nucifera. Lineage (NCBI taxonomy): Eukaryota > Viridiplantae > Streptophyta > Magnoliopsida > Arecales > Arecaceae > Cocos > Cocos nucifera. The sequence goes on along the minus strand of QRFJ01000109.1, from coordinate 1,333,048 downwards.
ATAGACTCGTGGCCGAGAGTGTGCATGTACTTTTAAGCCACCCAGTTCTCTCAATTTTGATGGGATGCAGCCTAAAAAGTATTTAAATCATAAGTATTTAAATAATAAGTATTTAAAAAATATTTAAATATAATTTTAAATATATTAAAAAATTTAAAAGTTAAAAATTAAATCTGAAACTTTTGGCTCCACCAATGCCTAACCATCTCCTCCCACTGACTCAGGGGACAGTTCTATATCCAAAGAACAAGCTCCTCCAGAGTGTTCCATCAGTGCTCAAGCCATTCTCTGTGATCCCAAAAAGCTTTTTCAATATCACGAACCATTTGTTCCACTCCTCCATCATGTTAATCACCTTCTTATGGCATACCCTCATCATGCTGACCCAAATAAATTTCATAACTAGATTTAAAACCATAAATAGTGATGTGATCATTTATATCTTGATGAGGTAGCCACGACACATCCATACACTTCTTATAAGGATATTGGATAAGTTCATGATCCCTAAATTTTTTTATTATAAAATCAAAAAATTTTTAAAGTCCAACCTTATATTCTGGCGAGTACTAAACTTCATCCATCTCTTATCCATTATAAAAATGATGATACTGCAATTAAATCATGTGTGAAACTTAAATTATATACCAATGCATTGTAAACAAATCATGTATAGAACTTATATTAAATATTATTTTTAGATATATAATAAATGCATCCTATCACTAACTAATAGGTAAATATAGGTTCTATCTCATTTGGGATTTGCATTAATTCTATAGATTGATTATAGTAATCAAATGATATGCAACAAGAATTGAAAAAAATTTTGCTAGCATTTTTTCTTAGTTCTCCCTGTAGGGGGAACAAAAGAAAAATGATGTCTGAAATTTCTTTCGCAACCCTTAGCACATCATTTGATTACTGTAATTACCTATAAAATTATTTACAATTCTCAAACTATTCAAATTAGATAATTAATTGATCATTGTACATAATTCTTCCATCTATATAAAAAATATATAAATATATGGATACTGGAGATTATGTACATCAATCAATTGACGAGTTTATCATTATGCAATACAATAAATAAAGGCAACAAAATATAAATAGTAACCCAAAAAATTTTATTGAATAAATTCAATAACATGAATTACATCCATAAATAAACTCTAACATTTATACCAGAACCATTCTAGAGTTAGAGGTGTCTGGATGAGAACAGTAATAAAGCTAAAACTTTATTTCTGTAGCCTATAAACCATCACTCAAATGTATCTCTTCGAAAGTTTCACTTATGGCCGCTTCCTTGGCGGTTCTTACCCACATGCCTCGATATCCAGCTACTAAGCTATAGGCTAGAACCCAATGGTCAAGAATTCACTGGCACGGCCTAAAACTCACCGACATGGTCTAGAACCTATCGATGGGTGTTTTCAGCTTATCAACTAGCACAGTGCATGGCATGACCCAAATCCCACCGATGGAGGTTCTCTTTAAAATATTAAAAAATTTAAAAAATAAAAATAATAAAAATAAAAAAGAGGCTTAAATTCACCATTTAATCATGCAATATTGCAAAACTCCTTTCAATATCTGCTACAACTAAACCAAATCGTCTGCGAATGATTGCCCGCTAAATAGTCGTGGGCCATCCAAGATTGTTTTGCCATTCAAAATTATTAAAATATTTATAGAAGAAAAAAACTCATATCACTAAAAGCATACTAACAATTAATCATTTTCCATCCAAAATCATCATAGCCTTTTTATAAAAAGAAAAAATAAAAGAAAATTACTGCAAACCATGGATGGGCCACAGTAGTGCAACAGTCTCATTGCTGAACTAATATTGTTATCCTAATACTCTGTTACATATTGAACATACAGTGCATATATTAGGTAATAAACAAGCCATGCACCAACCATATCAGCCATATCAAATAATGCCAATACTTGTCATGAATTATGTACCCTATTGTATCGGTTGTGCTAGTAAGCAATTAAGTCTATAAGTGCAAAATAGTAGGCAACCATCTATTTTATAATATTATAATAATATTATCCATATTATTATAATATTATTATAATAAATATTATAATAATTTTTATTATTATATTTATAATAATTATATTAAATAATTCCAATACTTATCATGGATTAAGTATGCCTATTAAATCAATTATGCTAGTAAGCAATTAAATCTATAAATGCAAAATATTAGGCAACCATCCATTTTATAATATTATCCATATTATTATAATATTATTATAATAAATATTATAATAATATTTATAATTATTATAAATATAATAATAAATATTATTATTAATAAATATTATTATAAATATTATAATTGATTATTAATATTATTATAAAATTAAATAAAAATTATACTTGCTGTGGAGAGGGGGACGCACAGACCATAAGGGTCGCCAGCAGTGGCTTTAGAGGGAGGGCCAGCGGTAGCGAGGTGAGCCGATGGTGGTGCTAGAAGGAAGGGGTCAACCAAAGGTCAGGGCCAAGGGGGCTAGAGCTGGCGGCAGGGTGGGTCCATGACGACGTTAGAAGGAAGGGGGCAACAGAGAACGGGGCCAAGGGAGGTCCAACCTAATGGAGATGGGGTCAAGGTCGAGGGCCAAGGGATTCAAGGTCGAGGGGGCTAGAGCCTATGGTGGGGCTGAGGGATGGGGCAGCGGTAGGTGGACCGACACAGGGTGGGTAGCTAGGGCATGGGTAGCCAAGGCGTGAAGAGAGAAAGAGAGAGAGGGAGGGGGTGGCGCTAAAGGGAGACGGCTGGTGATGGGGTAGGCCGATGGAGGGGTGGGTCGGCGGTAGGGAGGATAGCTAGGACTCGGATAGAGAGGACAGAGAGAGAGTGAACAAGAGGGTGGAGGTCGGAAAGATGAAAAACTCGGTGCATAGAAAAAATTTTATGCCAAACCTATGGCAACAATTTTTGAAACAGCTATCATAGGTCTATTATAGCGATTATATATAACCGCTACTATTTGATCTATAATAGTGGTTATCAACCAATGCAATAGACTCTATAGCAATAGTTTTTGCTAACCGCTACTATAGATATATAATATATATTTTTCATTTTTTTTTTTTATATATGATATAATTTTAAAATTTAAAGTTCATCTTCATCATTCATTATCTAAATAATTATCGTTAGAGTGTCATCATAAAAGATCATCTCGATCTAATAGTCCTAGCTATATCGATCGATAAAATTTGATTTCAACAATCATGAATGATCGCATGATGATCTGATAGAAAAAAATCACTGATTGATCCAAAAACTTGCAATGATGATCTCGATGATGTTTGTAGCATACTATCAAAATTTTACTTTAATCAGACATCATTATCATGATTAATCTAGCACCAGATGATTTCGATCGTTAAATAAAAAATGAATGATTAAAAGGCCAAACAACATCCGATTAATAGATGATATTTTAGATAATTGATCTTTACTACTATTTTAATTATTTATATAGTGATGATCATAAAATTCAAAGCATGTCTATATGAACTATCCACGTTAAATATATCCTATAAAAGCATAAGCATAATTATATAAGATCTTTAAGAACGAGTATCAGGAGACAAATAGTTTTAGATCATTCATATATATGTGGTTTGAATTTTATGATTGCCACCATATAAATAATCAAAGTAGTACTAAAGACCATTTATCTAAAAAATTATCTCATAATTGGGTGCTGTTTGGCCTTTTGATCACTCCTTTTTTATTTAATGATCAAAATTATTCGATGCTAGATTGACTATGATAATGATGATTGATTAAAATAAAATTTTAATACTATATTATAAATATCATCAAGATCATCATTGCAAGTTATCGTATCAATTGATGATCTTTATCTATCAAATTATTATACTATCATTTGTAGCCATCGAAATCAAATTTTATCGATTGACATACCTAGGACTATCGGATCGAGATGATCTTTTATAATGATACTCTAACGATAATTATTTAGATAATGAATAGTAAAAATAGATTTTAAATTTTAAAATTATATTATATTCAGAAAAAAATATGAAAAAAATATATATTATAAATCTATAACAACAGTTGGCAAAAATCAATGTCATAGCCGATCTATTGCAATAGTTATAAAAAATTGCTACCATAGATCTGATCAATGATAGTGGTTATCCAAAACCACTGCCACATGTTAATGTATGGCAGTAGTTATAAAGAATACTACAATAGATCAAATTTATCACAGCGATTAACTGTAATCGCTACCATAATATTGATCTATGGTAGCGGTTCTTCGTAACTGCTACCATAAATTTGACTATTGTAGTGGTTCTTCATAACCGCTGCCATAGATTAACATATAGCAGTGATTTTAGATAACCGCTGCTATAAGTTAAATCTATAGCAGCGGTTTTACAGAACTGCTGCCTTAGGACCTATTATAGCGATTTTCGAACCACTGCAATAGTAAGTACTACCATAGTCCCATTCTATAGTAGTATATTTTCTTAAATAATTAAATTATTTAAAGTATTTTGATGGCATTACGGGCATTAATAAAAACAAAAGTTCAGTGTATTCTACATATCAACAAAATAGTATTCTTTACAATAATAGGAATCACCATAGTCTCTTTAGGTTTAGTATTTGGTGAGTATATTTGGAACATATGCAAAGATCTAGGTTTATTATATAGAACTTCAAATAATGTATATTTGTGATGCAATGGTACCTAAATCTTATTTTTTCATTAAATATTTATCCACTTATATATTTAATTTATGATAGACTTGAATTCAATCAATCCTTTACGGGCTTATCTTTTTAGAATTTTTTGAGCTTCACTTTAACTATTGGCTAAATGGTCACTTTCTATTGAGAGGTTAAATATCTGTTAAAATTCTACATAGAAAAGAATCACATATTGAGGCCATATTATTGTTCTTGTGTCCATCTATTTCTTCATAAAATAAATTTAGAATATTATAGAGATTTTATGCATACCTTTTATTTGTTTTTCTTTGACAATTTTTGGTTAGATCATGATGAGTGTGTTTATATACATCTTCCAAAAGACCAGGATGTATTGAAATGGTGAAGATAATTATTGTATTTTTATTTTCCTTTTTCTATCAATATTTGTATATTTAAAACTTTTAAATTCATTATAATTGTTTCTCTATTGGAAGATCTATACTTGTTCATATTTTGAGTAATGTTCTTTTTCCTTAGCAATTGAAGAAATTATATTTTTCATTTTCTTTGCATGCATTTTACATATTTTCTAGAATACTTAGCTAAGCATAGAACTTAAAAATTAAGATATTGAATCATTAGGTATTATATAAAGAACCAATTCTTTTTAAATAGTAAATTTAAAAGGAGGAAACATGTGATAGATCGAATCATCATATGTACATTGCTACAAATGACAATCAACACATAACCTTATATATCTTAATAGATTTGACACATTCCCTCCTACGGACACATGGGGATAGAGATCCTCTCATGAAATTGTACAGTGCTACATCTTTTGATGATAAGCAAAAATATATATGAGAGATTCATTTGTATCATAGACAAAGTACTTTTGACTAACCCAATCAATGTAGAAAGGTATCATATCCGAATAAGCCTATTCATCTCGGTCATTTAAGCATTGGTTAATGATTGTCACCAGAAAAGAATTAAAAATAAATGGATTGCATGAGTATTTTTAACAAATTTAGATATTCCAATTACTACTGAAATATTTATTGCAAATGTTTATAATTTGGTTAGTTTTGGAGAGACGATGGATCTTTTACTTAAATCTTGCCTGGTTGGTTCCATTGCCTAATAAATAATTTAGTACTAGTGTTTTTTATGAATTTGATTATTACTTTAGTTCTAATATATAATTATGATTATAGTCATGCATAATTAAATCCATGATTTTGATGTGCATGAAATTCTCAAAAAAATGGTTTGTTGATGTTTTATAAGGGATTTAATGTAGTTCAAAGTACTCGAAGACAATATTTTGATTCATCATTTATTAGGATGCATTAGATTAATTTATCATTGTTAATTAGTGAGATACAAGCCAACTATGAGAGATTAAAGTTGAAGAGATTAACATCCAAAATTTTATTGGAAAATTTTATTTGGTTGATAGTTTTTTATATTGAAGGGCCAAAGTTCCAGTTTATTAATTTAAGCTGAGTTGAGTTGGTTTTCTTATTGCTATCTTAAACCAAGGAGCTTAAATGAATTAGGCATCCACAATATAATTATATTAGTTAACTAAGAGAATTATAAGTACTAGTGCACTCTTCAACACGTTAGTTAGACAAGAACTTAAGTTAGAATAATTCCTCCTATATGTTATAAGGCTGTGTGAGATTGCATGGATATAAAGGGAGAGTTTGGTGTTATCTAATGTGTTAGTTTTTTGACCTAGTCAACACGTAAAATCGAGTCCTAAAAGAACTCTTTTGCCTTTTAGCTATCCCATTAGGATTCTTTTTTTACTCAAACTGAGTTTCTTTCGATTTTGGGGATAGTGCCAAATTTAGAGTTTTAAAATAATCCAATGTTCTTCTTTTGGCAATGTGAGAAAAAAAGAAGCAAGCAACCTAGTCTTCTTTCCCTAGTAGCACCTCTCTTCTTCTTTCTCTTAAAATTTTGTGAAAATAAAAATTGAGAGAGATATATTTTGGGTGTACGGGGTTTTGGGATTTTAAATACTTCTCCTCCATTATAATTTTGATAGTCAAATTGCTCATCTTTGTCCATCGATGTAGGTACATTGCTGAACCACATTAAAATTCTGGTGTGCTCTTTTCTTCTTTTTTGTGCATTCTTGGGATCTATTTTTCCTCGATTTATTTTTCTTTAACAAATTGATATTAGAGTTATTTTATTCTCTTGAGGGATTAAGATGACGACGAAGTTTGAGATTCAAAAATTTGATAGGATCAATAGTTTTCATTATGGCAAGTCAAGATGCATGCTATACTGACGTAGTAGGGATTACCAAAGGCACTGTTGGAAAAGAAAAAGATGCCCGATTCATTGACACCAAAGCAGAAGGAGGACATTGATAAGAAAGCTCTTACGATAATATATTTGTGTTTATCCGATGAGGTATTACACGAGGTCCTGGATGAATAGACCGCTGCAAGGCAATGACTTAAGTTAGAGTCTCTCTACATGATAAAGTCCCTCACCACCAAGTTATATTTAAAGCAACGTCTCTTCATGTTGTGCATAATGGAAGGTATCTTTATTAAGTTGCATTTAGATGAATTTAGTTCTATTATTATAGATCTCTACTTGATAGATGTTAAAATCAAAGAGGAGGATGAGGCCTTTTTACTATTATGTTCTTTACTACTGCTCTCTTATAAGCATTTTCATGAGACATTCTTGTTTGGATGAAATATTTTGTCTTGATGATGTTAAGTCCTCCCTACTTTCAAAAGAGGATTGACATGCAAATAAGCAATGAGACAGGTGGAGCTTTAGAAGAAGGTTTGGTTGCAAGTGGGAGGACTCAAGAAAAGGGTTCTAGCAATAGAGGTACATCTAGATCAAAGTTAAAGCATAGAAATCTGATTTGTGATTATTGTAAGAAGAAGGGTCATATAAAGGCTGATTATTTTAAGTTAAAAAAATGAAGAACAATGAAAGAAGAATGACAACAAGCATCAAGGTTAGAAAAATACTAATACTAAGGTAGAAGCAAGTGTTGTAGTAGGAGAATCAGATGGTGATGATATGGTCTTCATAGTTACGGATAAGACACAGACAAGATGAGTAGTGGATTATGGACTCTGCATATTTCTATCACATCTGTACTCATAGAGAGTGGTTCTCGACATACAAGTCTATTCAAGATTGGGTTATATTGATGAGAAATTATGCCAAGTGTACAGTTATTAGTATTGGCATTATTTAGATGAGGATGTTTGATGAAGTAGCAAGGACTTTATTGGAGGTTTGGTATGTTTTGGATGTGAGAAAAAATCTAACCTCATTAGTCACTCTTGACACTAAGAGTTTCAGGTATTCTTCGGCTGATGGGTTGATGAAGGTTGCTAAAGAAAATCTTGTAGTGATGAAGGCCAAGTTGATTGACTCATTGTATGCTCTATAGGTTCCATGGTGACAAGTTCAGTGGTGATGACTTCTTCTTCTATGTTAGATTCAGATAGCACTAGATTGTAGGATATGCAACTGGGCCATATGAGTGATATGTCTGAGTTGACCAAGAGAGATTTACTTGGTTGTCAGAGTTTCAGAAAGTTGGATTTCTACGAGCATTATGTTCTTGGTAAATAAAAAATAGTCAATTTTAAGGCTAAAGTCCATCAGACATTCTGGATTACATTCACTCAAATCTTTAGGGATCCTCTTGAACTCCTACTCACGTGATGCTAGATATATGTTGACTTTTATTGATAACTTTTCTTATAAAGTACAGGTGTTCTTTCTGAAAAGTAAGGATGAGGTGTTCAATTATTTTAAGTAGTGGAAGATTATGATTGAGAAGCAAACTAAAAAGAAGATCAAGAGATTGAGGACCGATAATAGTTTAGAATTTTGTTCATCAGAATTTGAATAATTCTGCAAGAAGGAAGGGATTATCAGACATAAAACTATTAGACATACTCCACATCAGAATGGGGTGGCCGAACGGATGAATAGAACTCTTTTGGAGAGAGCATGGTGCATGCTCTCTAATGCTGGCTTGACAAAGAGCTTTTGGGTAGAGGCGATCACTACAAAATGTTATGTAGTAAACTAATCTCTATATTCGGCACTTGGCAAAACTCTGGAGGAGGTATGGTCACATAGCCTTTCGGATTATTCTAATTTATGAATATTTGATTGTCCTACTTATGCTCATGTAAATGAAGGCAAGTTAGAACCTAGGACTAAAAAGTATATTTTTATTGGTTGTGCATCAGGGATTAATGGATATAGACTATGGTGTCTTGAATCGTCTAAGTTGCTTATTAGTAGGAATGTTACATTTGATGAGTTTGTTATATTATATCCTAATCTTATTTCTTCTATTAAGATCCCGAGTGCTAGTGAGCAGGTGGAGGTAGAGATTGTTGGTACAATTCAGTTGTAGGATTCTTATTAGTCAGAATAGGTTCAGTCGTCAGACACCTTAGTTAGTGAAATCCCATAAGTTGAGAGGTAGAAAGTATTGCTATAAATAGAACGAGGAGATAGATCAAACCATGGCAAAGATATAGCTATGAGGATTTGATTGCTTATGCTCTTTTAGTGGTACATGATATAGAAGAAGATGGTCAGCCTTATAATCAAGCTATTTCTAGTGCCAGTTCTACAGAGTGGTTAGTGGTGATGAATGAGGAGATGGAGTCTCTTCATAAGAATCACACGTGGAAGTTGGTAAAATCTCCTACAGGTAAGAGAATTATTGGTTGCAAGTGGATCTTCAAGAAGAAGGATGGAATCCCTGGTGTGGAAGATACAAGGGACAAAGGTTGTTTAGTTGCTAAAGGCTACGATCAAGTAGAAGGCATTGACTTTAATGATATTTTCTCATCCGTTATTAAGCATACTTCTATTCATATTCTTTTATCATTGGTAGCCATGTATGGCCTATATCTTAAGCAGCTTGATATTAAGACAATCTTCTTACATCGAGAACTTGAGGAGCAAATTTATATGACATAGCTAGAGGGATTCATTATTGAAGGAAAAGAGGACCATGTTTGCCTATTAAAAAAATTACTTTATGGTTTGAAGCAGTCTACTTGGCAATGGTACAAGCGGTTTGACTCTTTCATTATAGGTCATAGATATTCCAGAAACAAGTGTGACATTGTATGTACTTTAGAAAACTTAGTAATGGATCTTTTATTTATTTGTTACTTTATGTTGATGATATGTTAATTGCTTCTAGCAACATAGTTGAGATAAATAAGTTGAGTTGTATTGATGGGAATTATATTGATGGTGTACAGTTATTGATATTAGCACTATTTAGGTGAGGATGTTCGATGGAGTAGTAAGGCCTTTATTGGAGGTCCGGTATGTTCCAGATATGAGAAAAAATTAGATCTCATTGGGCACTCTTGATGCTAAGGTTTTCATGTATTCTTTGGCTAATGGATTGATGAATGTCGCTAAAGGAAGTCTTATCGTGATGAAGGCCAAGTTGTTAGACTCATTGTATGCTCTACAAGGTTCCACGGTGATAGGTTCAGCGGTGGTGACTTCTTTTTCTATATCAGATTTAGATAGCACTAGATTATGGCATATGTGACTAGGCCATATGAGTGAGTGTGGTATGACAGAGTTGACCAAGAGAGGTTTACTTGGTGGTTGGAGTTTTAAAAAGTTAGACTTCTGCGAGCATTGTGTTTTTGGTAAACAAAAAAGGATCAATTTTAAGGTTGTAGTCCATTGGACAAAAGGCACTCTGGATTACATTCATTCAAACCTTTAGGGACTCTCTCGAACTTCTACTCATGGTGGTACTAGATATATGTTGACTTTTATTGATGACTTTTTTCGTAAAGTGTGGATGTTCTTTCTAAAAAGTAAAGATGAGGTATTCAATTATTTTAAGCGGTGGAAGGTTATGATTGAGAAGCAAACTGAAAAGAAAATCAAGAGATTGAGGATCGATAATGGTTTGGAATTATGTTCATTAGATTTGAAGAATTCTATAAGAAGGAAGGGATTATCAGATATAAAACTGTGAGGCATACTCCACAGTAAAACAGGACGGCCGAATGAATGAACATGACTTTTTTAGAGAGAGCAAGATGTTGTGCCATAGTATCGCTTTAATATCATGTTGCAGAATCCTTGATCTTGTGTGTGGACCTGAGGAGACCTGCTACATTCTTTGATGGTAGCAAACCACCAATCCACGACTTAGATCTATGATGGAAAGCCTCCCTCCTAGGGCTTGAGGGAGACACCCCTCCCTCCAAGGTTCCTTCTAGGAATCTTGGGACGGAAACCCTTAAGAAAGAGAGAAGAGAGATTAGGGAGAAAAGCTCTGTATTGATTCCTCTTCCATCTGTAAAAGTTACAATACCAAGATTTATATATCCTAGAATTTTCACATGAATCCTAGTAAATTCTAGCTCAAAAATTCTCCTAAGCTAACCCAACACATGAAAGCACTCACCTAAATCCATGTACACCCATGATTTTACATGCTCTCATCCTCTAGATCTAAATCTAACCCATACATGAATTAGTCCCATTTAAGACCTCTCAAACTAGGCCTTAAGATCCCTTGGATCAAACCCAATCCAAGACCAAACAGAAAATCCCATGTAGATCTATCCACCGTATCCGAGCCGGCTCGACTACATCTCGTGCCACAAATTTTTAAATACTATTTTCTCTCTACCTTAGAGGGCTAGCTCAATCTCTTTCCAAGCCAGCTCAATCTCAGTCGGAGCCAGCTTGATCTATATCTGAGCTAGCTCCACCTATGTGCCAGTTTTCTTTTCTTAGCTAATACTTCTCCTAACTCTAGTTCTTTGCTCCATCTTATATTTTTAGATCTTCGGAGCACCAACTAAGCTCCTCAAGATCCTCACACCTGAACCTTAAACCCGTGGAGAGCTACATGCCGCCTCCATCCTAAATCCTAAGACTATCCCTATCCTAGCTTAAGGACCACACATGTTCTAGTCTCTCAGAGTCAACACTCTGACTCCTCTTTTGGCCTCCTAAGGCTTGGAAGCACCACACCAAATCCTACAATCTTTACTTTGGTGCACCCAAGCCTTAGCATATCTGGTAATATCCTCCTACATGATCCCACTATTGATACATCCCCTGACAGTCCCTTGTGCACACCTTACTATCGCCATCCTTCTTCAGCTACTGAGCTTTCTGTGAGGCTTTAAGATGACCGCCTCCACCATTGAAGATCTTGGCTTGCTCCTTGGCACCATCTTTGGAGTTATAAATATCCTTCTGCTTAGCAGCCATATCATTTTTTCTAAACTTTTCTAGAGAATTCATAGCTTTTCCATATTGATACTCACTGCATATCCTGACATGATCTCCTCAGAACTATGCCTATCCATCTGCACATGTTGCTCCATCTAAAACTATGCATCTTCAATGCTGATGCTGGAATATCGCTCCTCCCTTTATATCCCTCTATCCTGAACTCGTGCCACATCTCCCTCTTCCTGTGAAGCCACCTCTGCCTGGTGCTTCATCTAAAATTGAAGTCTTCCTGATGCCCTAGAAGCTGACTTTATAAATGAGTCATCTACCCAATGCTATATTGCTGGGCTTGCTGCTGCATCTCAAACACCATTGTTGCTCCTTCGAACTCTCCACACTCTATGCACCCCTTCGAAGCCATCTCTAATACATCACACCCCGTGGCCTCCTCTGAAACCTCCAAAAGCTCATATGACTCTTCTCCTTTAGTGATTGTATCCTAGAAAATTCCATCGTAGCACTTCATCCTCCTATGCCCCTACATCAATCATTAGTTCAATTATGTCTAGAGGAACAACAGCTCAAATCATGTCCTGGGCTCGACCCAGCTATCTCATTCCGAGACTCGACACTGCCTTCTCATAGGTATCAGGGTCCTCTCTTGCTATACACAATCTATCCTCTACTTGAATCACGACTATCGCTGGTGCTCCTATAGAAAAAACTTGATCCAAGATCAGTCGTCTAGTCTTGATGATGCGAACACCAGTTTGCAAGCTACCATCTGACTTGACTAAGCCAGATCTAACTATATCAATAAGAGTTTCCATACTTTAATAAGTTATTATTTTAGTATGTTAGCAGCTACTATTTTAAACTACCGCATGTGCCAGTTGAATGCCATCTCTGCACTGTATCATCACTTGAGTTGGAGCCTTGATGGACCCCTGATGCTATCCAAAGGAGAGTCTTAATTCTCTAGTTTGCGCCATGAAGAAGTCCAAAAGTAGAAGGAATTATGTTGGCACCAAATCTAAAAGATTTATTTTCTTTGCTAAGCCACATCCAGAGTCCTAAAAGATCAGTCCAAAAAGTCCACATGGCAACTATTGATTAGTGCGAGATGTGATCCAAGTTTATCATAAGATAGCACTACCTATAGGATTAGCTTGTTAGAGTTTGATTTATTTTAAACTATTAGTGTTTGAATTATTCTAGACTCTTGTTATTTTATCTATAAATCATTGTATTAGAGCTCTTAAGAAAAATTAAAATGAATGAAAAAATTAAAGCTATTACTTTTTTATCTAAAAAAAATAAAAAATTAGTTGCATCTTCATCCGCATACCCATCCCACATCATCTGACTTGCTAGACCTCCACCATCGCTGCTTCCATCTCGGATACTCCCCAATCCCATAGGAACCTCTGAAACCACAGAGAACTTTCATCTCCTCTAAATTTGCTATGACTCTCCATGGATCAATCATCTCCATCATCCTAAGGCTTCGCAAATTTTTGCTCTAATCGAATAGTTGAATACACCCCAACTATTTTTCCATCTTTCTATAACCGAAGGATGTATAGTCACTACTTCAGCTTTTCTTCGACCATTATCTCATTGGGTGATTTCTCTTCATCTACCAAACTGTCCCACACTGCCTTTCTTCTCAGAGAATCCTATCGCCTACCCATCATACATCCCAGCCTTTCCACCAAAACTGCCTCCAACCAAAGTTGGACTAGCAAATCATATACCCAGACCTTTCACCCTCCAGAAAAAAATTCTTTCCATTAATCCTCTCAGCCTCCACCTTCAATCTGCTACTTCTGGTTGGTCAAACTATAGTAATAACAAAGGTAGATATGAGATATATCATGGAATAGGTGTGCAAATTTCTCCCCATATGACCTCCTATGCTTTCACGCTCCACTAGGCTCTGATACTAATTGTTGTGCCATAGTATCATTTTGATACCATATTGTGGAACCCCTAATTTTATGCGCGGACCTAAGGAGACCTGCTACATTTTTTGATGGCAGCAAACTACCAATCCACTACCTAGATCTGTGATGGGGTGCTTCCCTCCTAGGGCATGAGGGAGGCACCCCTCCCTTTAGGGTTTGTTCTAGAAATCTTGGGATGGCAACCCTAGAGAAAAAGAGAAGAGAGATTAGGGAGAAAAGCTTTACATTGATTTCTCTTTCATCTACAAAAATTATAATACCTAAATTTATATATCCTAGAATTTTCATATGAATTCTAATAAATTTCAGCTCAAAAACTCTCCTAGGCTAACCAAATACATGAAGGCACTCACCTAAACCCATATACACCCATGGTTTTGTATGCTCTCATCCTTTAGATCTAAACCAGACCCATACATGAATTAGCCCTCCTTAAGATCTCTCAAATTAGATCTTAAGATCCCTTGGATCAAACCCAATCCAAGATCAAATAGAAAATCCCATGTAGATCTATCCATTGTGTCCAAATTGGCTCAATGAAGACTCGAGCCAGCTTGACTGTGTCTCGTGCCACAAATTTTTAAATACTATTTTTTATCTACTTGAGAGGACTGGCTCGATCTTAGTCCAAGCTGGCTTGGTCTCAGTTCGAGCCAGCTCCACCTATATACCAACCCTTTTTCTTAGCCGATACTTCTTCTGGCTCTGATTTTTTGCTCTACCTTGTCTTCTCAGATCTCTGAAGCATCAACCAAGTTTCTCAAGATCCTCACATCTGAATCTCAAGCCCGTAGAGAGTTACATGCTGCCTCAACCCTAGGACCATACCTATCCTAGCCTTAGAACCACACCTATCCTAGTCTTTCGAAGTTAATACCCTGACTTCTCTTGTGGCCTCCTAAGGCTTGGCAGCACCACACCAAATCCTACACATGATGCATGCTCTCTAATGTTGGCTTGGCTAAGAGCTTTTGGGCAGTGACAATCTCTATGGCATGTCACTTGGTAAATTGATCTCCAAATTCAGTACTTGATTGCAAAACTTTAGAGGAGGTATGGTCTGGTAGCCCTTCGGATTATTCTAATTTATGAATATTTGGTTGTCCTGCTTATGCTCATGTAAATGAAGGCAAGTTAGAACCTAGGGCTAAAAAGTGTATTTTTATTGGTTATGCATCAAGGATTAACGGATATAGATTGTGGTATCCTGAATCATCTAAGTTGCTTATTAGCAAGGATGTCACATTTGATGAGTCTATTATATTATATCCTAACTGTGTTTCTTCTATTAAAACTTCGAGTGCTAGTGAGTAGGTCGAGGTAGAGACTGATGGTATAGTTCAATTGCAGGATTCTTCTCAATCAAAATAAGTTTAGTCATCAGACACCTCAGTTAGTGAAATCCCACAAGTTGAGAGGCAAAGTATTATTATAATCAAAATAAGGAGATAGATCAAACCACCACAAAGATATGGCTATCAGGATCTGGTTGCTTATGCTCTTTCAATGGCACATGATATAGAAGAAGATGGTGAGCCTTCCACATACAATCAAGCTATTTCTAGTGCCAATTCTATAGAGTGGTTAGTGGTGATGAATGAAGAAATGGATTCTCTTCATAAGAATTGCACGTGAGAGTTGGTAAAATCACCTATAGGCAAGAGAATTGTTGGCTACAAATGAATCTTTAAGGAAAAGGATGGAATCCCTAGTGTGGAAGATAAAATGTACAAAGCTCGTTTAGTTGCTAAAGGCTATAGCCAGGTAGAAGGTTGTTGCCCAGAGGTAACAATCTAAGAGGGAAAGATGAATTAGATTTTTTTAAAATTTTATCCAAATTTACTTTCTAAACAATATGTACTTTAATTTGTGCTATCTTTGGTGATTGTGGAATATAAACAATGGTATAGCAAGAGAATTAAGATAATAAAATCAAAGTATGAAAGTAAAGAAAAAATTAAAAGCATGCAAAGTATGCAAAGGGGATAGAAGAAGAAGTACAACATAAATACATAAAATTTTATAGTGGTTTGGTGCAACCCGTACCTACGTCCATTTTTCAAGTTTTTCTTAGAATTTTTACTATAATTCTTTCTTGATTATAGTGTGTTTATTTTTCTAAGATTACAAACAAATCTAGTTAGTTTTTTCAAGTGTACCAACCAAAATCTTACACCGTTAGTTTTTTGGATTCACTAACAATCCAATTAATTTTTTCAGGAGCACTAACCAAAATATTACACTATTAATTTTTTGGGTTCACTAATAATTTAGTTGATTTTTTAGGCTAACCAATCAAAACCCAACAAGTCCTATTCCAGGCTTAGATAGGCCTAATCTTCAAGTTTCTTTCTCTAAAAAAAATTTGAAAAGAAACAAAAATACAAGTTAAGAATTTTAGCATAAAATAAAAATATAATTTTAAACTCTTTGAGCATGTAGAAGAGATTGAATGATTAGTTCTTTTGAAGCTTGAATACTCTTCTTTGATGCTTGAGAGGATACCTGAGAAGTTGTAGAGGATAGCTCTTGAATGCCCTCAGAATTTATTGCATAATCCCTCTCTTTTTCTCTCTTTTTGATGTGCAATGGAATCCCTTTTATTTGAAAATAATTTTTGGCTTAATCCATCTTAATCTTGCTTTTAAATTAATTCTCTAGCCTTAAATATCCTTGAAGATGGTTAGAGAATGAGTTCTAGCCATTGAAAGTTCTAAAATAGCCATTAGAGATGAAAAAAGCCATTGGAAAGATTACAAAAACTAGTCGTTAAAGGCTGTCAGCATGTTTCGAGTCCTCTCGATTGATTAGGAGTCATCTCAATTTTACTTTGAGTCCTCTCGACTGCTCCATAAGTCATCTCATTCTCAAATGTCCAAAAAATAGCTTTCTGAAACTTTTACATCTTGAGAAAGAGTCCTCTTGGTTTTGATGGAGACGTCTCACTATAGTTTTGAGAGCTCTCAAAAATACTTGAAGTCGTTTCTATTTCAATACATAAAAATAAAGTTTCTATCTCTTGAGATGGAGATAACTCGGGTTGATTTTGAGTTCTCTCTACCTCATGCCAAGCCAGTATGCCAGTGTGCCAAATAGCTTGGAGATGACTTTAAATTTTCTAAAAATAACTCCTTTTGCTCTGGGATCGACTCCACTAAGTTTTGAATTCAAAAATTACTTTTTTGAAGACCTTAACTTTGTGAATTTATGGAGATCTTTTTCAATGAATATTTTTTCAATTTTAATACCTGAAAAGATATACATACATTCTTGAAATACATGATTAGATACATAATATACTCAATATTTTGGAATCATCAAAATCAATTAATCTCAGGGTCAACAAAGGCATTGACTTTAATGATATTTTCTCACCCATCGTTATGCATATTTCTATTCATATTCTTTTATCATTGGTGGCCATGCTTGACCTGTATCTTGAGTAGTTTGATGTTAAGACAATCTTCCTACATGGAGAACTTGAGAAGCAAATTTATATGACATAGCTAGAGGGATTCATTGTTGAAGGGAAGGAGGACCATGTTTGTCTGTTAAAAAAATCACTTTATTATTTGAAGCAGTCTCCTCGGCAATGGTGCAAGTGATTTGACTCTTTCATGATAAGTCATGGATATTCCAGAAGCGAGCATGATAGTTGTGTATACTTCAGAAAATTTGGTAACAGATCTTTTATACATTTGTTGCTCTATATCAATGATATGTTAATTGCTTTTAGTGATATAGTTGAGATAAATAAGTTGAAGGCACTACTAAAAAGTGAGTTTAAGATGAAAAATCTAGATGCTGCTAAGAAGATCCTTGGAATGAAAATTAAGAGGGATAGAAAATTAAGACTATTGCATTTAACATAGGAGAAATACATAGAATAGATCCTTCGGCATTTTGGGGTAACAGATGCAAAGTTGGTGAGCACTCCCCCTATAGCGCACTTCAAACTTTCAATCACATCATCATTGCAGTCCAATGAAGAATAGGAGTACATGTCATATGTTCCTTATTCCTATGCTATTGGGAGCATTATGTATGCCATGGTTTGCATATAGCTGGACATCTCCTATGCAGTGAGTATGGTTGGCAAATATATGACCAACCCTGGTAAGACTCATTAGAAGGCTATTAAGTGAATTATGAGATATCTACAAGATACCACTAGTATTTATTTAGAGTTTGGAAAGTGTAAGATGGTGTGGTTGGATATGTCGCTTCAGATTTTGCAGGTGATTTGGATAGGAGGAAATTACTTTCAAGTTATGTTTTCTCTATTGGTGGATATACAGTTAGTTGGAAAGCTTCATTGCAACTCATTGTAGCCTTATCTACGACTGAGATGGAGTATGTTGCTATGACAGAGGGTATGAAGAAAGTTATGTGTATACGAGGCTTATTTGGAGAGCTTATTTTTAGTTAAGAACAGATGGTTGTATATTCAGAAAGCCAGAGTGCTATTCATTTGTCTAAAGACTTGATATTTTATGAAAGGACAAAGCACATCGATGTAAAGTTTTGCTTCATTTGGGATGTGATTGGAAAACGCACAATGAGTCTTAAGAAAATTGGTACTATGGATAATCCAACTGACATGATGACGAAGCCTCTTCTAGTTGCTAAGTTCAAGTATTGTTTGAACTTAGTTGGTATGTACAGCACTTGAGGATATCCTTGGGGTTTTTTGGTAGAGATGAGTATTTTCTACTATTTTGTATTGCTAGTCTTTTATTTTGAGAAGTGCATTTTTGTTGTCCAAGTCAAAAGATAGAGATTTATTAGTTTTTTTGACTCAGTCAACACTCAAATTTGGATCCTAATAGAATTCTTTTGCCTTCCAGTTGTCCCATCAAGATTCCTTTTTTTTACTCAAATTGAATTCTTTTTGATTTTGGGGACAGTGCATAAAGTAGGGTTTTAAAATAATCCCATGTTCTTCCTTTTGGTTGTGTGAGCAAAAAAAAAGAAGCAAGCAACCCAAAAATTCACGTCTTCATCTTCTCTCCCTAATGGTGCCCCTCTTCTTTTTTCTCTTAAAATTTTATGAAAATAAAAATTGAGAGAGATATATTTTGGGTGTACGGGGTTTTGGGATTTTAAATACTTCTCCTCTATTGTAATCTTGATAGTGGAATTATTCATCTTCACCTGTGGATGTAGGCACATTGCCAAACTATGTTAAAATTCTAGTGTGCTCTTTCTTTCTTTTTTATGTATTTTTTTGGATCTATTTTTCATCAATTTATTTTTCTTTAACATAATGAGATAAACATAAATATTGTGAAGATAAATATTATGCTATTGAAGCTTGAGTAGGATTTAAGGTGCAAAAACTTCACACTATTATTGAATCTAGATCTTTATATTTTCATCTTGTTTCATTATGTTCATAAAATTTATATTATAGTTTTTGCTTCCGCATAGTTAATGCTTAGCTTTTTAGTTGAGCTACTATGATTTACACTTTGATAGAAAGTAAAGCCCCATCTTATCTCTAATAGTTTTTGTATTTGTTGAGATCATATTTATTGAGATGATATATTGTATTAAGATATCTTTATGCATTACAAGATTGGCCTACAAAGATTGGAGGCCAAAATATCATTGTAAGATAAAGAATACTCAGAACTTAAGAAGCATTTTTAAAGGACACCAAGATTTTAATTCTATCAAATCATCAACTAAGAAAATACTCATTAATTGTCTCAATACATACAAATTATTTCTCTTTATGCATTCAAGCTTGAAAGTTGACCAAAGTTTTTGCATGAAAAAAAATTGTTGTAGTCTAGGCTAGTCTAAATTTTGATGGAAATTTACAAGAGCATAACCCAAAGATTAAACTTAGGAAAACTATAGTTGTGTACATATACCTTTTGTACATGGCATGAAAGGAAAAATTGGTTTATAAGCACTAGCTAAGTTGTTGATTATATTGACATGTTGGTCACATTTGACATTCTTCTTTAAGCAACAAAGCACCCCATATTCAACTTCATATATTTTGTATACAAAAGCATCACCATACCGATTATTAGGTTACATGTAAATATACTTTCTTTTGAAAGGAAAAGTCTCAACATATCAAAGTCCTAGATTGATATGATATTTGTCTTCCATGCATAAATAAACCATTAAAGAATTTGCTTCAAATAACTTAACAATCAAGAACTTTTCTCTAACCACTTGTTAATATAATACAAGAAAAGGGATTTAATAGATAGCTGAAACTACTAGTAAAAGTATAGAAAATAATTGGGGAAACTTTTCCTGATGATTGTATCGACCGCTACTGATGCGGGACAGCCTAAAAAAACAAAAAAATAATAAACAAAGAAAATACGAACCTTCCTTTCGTTTGTCAACAATAAATCATGTCCAATCGTGGCACATTATTTTCAGGACAGACAGTATAGTTGCCTATACTCTGCTCAGGAGGCATGACTGATTGACATGAGACCAAAGCACGATCAATCTAAATGATGCTGATGAATACCATTTTAGAGATTAGTAAATAACTATCAATAATAAAGTAAATAGACAGATAGCAAAAATTAAACATGCTCATGAATAATTGCAAAAAAAATATAAATGAAATGAAGGATAGCAAGAAATTAAGCCCGCAAGAAATCCAAAAAAAGATAAGAAGAATCCAGATCGTGGTAGTTAAGAAACTATCCTGATTAGGGCTCTTAATCTTTTAAACAAGCAGATCTATCGATAAAAAACCAGGTCTTTACCAACATCATATCTAAAAAAAATAAGTAAAAAAATCAAAGATCAGTTGAAAAGGAACAAAGGTCCTTATCAACGTTTGATTTGTAGAATAATAGATCACTCTTTCTCTCTCTGCATGATAGATAAAAATCATGGAGGAGACAGATTTTCTTTTGGTGGAATAGGCTTATATAGGTAGATGGTGAAGACGAATCGGGATCGTAGGAACACTGAATTTCAAGAAAATGAAGATTAAAGAGATAGAAAAAGGTGGGCCTCACACCCTCTCCTCGTGGGACGATTTTGGATCTCACACCCTCTCCCTCTCGGAGCGACCAATACAAGTATTTATGGGAATTATAAATTGATTGATTCATTCATTATCTCATTTATGAAAGATACATGGGTTTATATAGGATCCTAGGGATCCTATTTCTTTAGGAATCCTATTTTTTTTTACAAAAAAAAATCAATCCTTCCAACAAAAAAGTAAAATATTATGTATGATTTTTAAATACAATAATATATCATATCTATCTTTTATGAAATCATAGGAAAGAAATCAGCCTTTTAACAAAATAAGTAAGAAATCAAGAACTGTTAAGGAATCCTAGGGAAGAAAAAAAACTCCATGTGGGCACTTGATGCCTGGCATAACTTGGCATGAGGATCCTTGGGCATGGCACATGCTGGCATGTGTATTTCTTCCCTGGGCGTATGGAGGGTGGTGGCTCCAAAGATGACGTGGACCAAGCTTGCTTCTTTATGATGGTTTCTTTCCAAATAAGGCTCAATCCAAAATAAACCAAAGTATGGTCCTATGGACCCAAAACTAAATGCATCAAAAGAACTAATTGATTAAATTAAAAGGACTAGAACAAAATAACTGAAGTAGAGTTATTCTGATATGGCTTCTTCAATCCAAATTGAATCTAAATTATGTTGCCAATTTCTATTGGCTCTGATGTCCGCACCAATTCTCTCAGGGTGGGGAGAACTCGATCCTATTTTTTGCTCTGGTGATGCTCAAGCAACTTGGGATCAATACGCTGCAGCTCTTCTCGAGTGATCCAGGTATCCTCGGATTTCGATCGACCTCGCCATCTAACTAAGTACCGCTGATAGCCTCGACTCCGGGTGGAGATGATCTGCTCATCCAAAATTCTCTCAATCTGATCATGCTTTGACATTTTGGCCGATGGACATTTAGGAATAGGCTCTCTCTCAAAGGTTGGTTCAGGCTCAAATGGCTCACTAGGTATCCAAGTTGGCTCTTTATAGGCGATGAGATTTGCAACGTTAAAAGTAGAGCTAATTCCAAAATCAGAAGGTAAGTCTATAACATACGCATTTAGTCCGATCTTCTTTAAAATCTTAAATGGATCTGCTCCTCGAGCGTGTAACTTCTTGATGGTTCCTGGTGAGAATCGTTTAGGCCTCATTCAAACCATCACATAGTCTCCTTCCATAAACTCTTGGGCACATCGATGAGAATCTGCATTCTGTTTATAAACTTTATTACTAATACTAATTTTTTTACTGATCTTTTTATGTAAACTCTTGATATGCTGTGCAAATGACTCTATAGATTCAAAAATTCTAGCACGCATGGGCAATGGGATAAGGTCTATTGATTTTTTAGGCTGATATCCATGAACTACTTCAAAAGGACTCATGCCAGTGGACCTATTAACAGAGCTATTATATGCAAATTCAGCTTGGGGCAATAAAAGATCCCAGTTATCCATATGTTCTCCAATCAAGCAACGCAATAAATTTTCAAGACTCCTATTGACCACTTCAGTCTGACCATCTATTTGTGGGTGAAAGGCAGAAAAAAATTTCAATTTTGTGCCTAGAAGGTGCCATAAGGTTTTTCAAAAGTAGCTCATAAATCTAACATTCCTATCAAAAATAATGGTTTTGGGTAATCCATGCAATTTAACAATCTTATCAAAGTATATTCTTGCAACTTTCGAAGCGTCCGACGTTTAGCAACAGGGCAAAAAATGGGCCATTTTTGAAAATCTATCTACAACCACTAGAACTGAATCATGCTTCCTAACTATCTTAGGTTAGCCTAGAACAAAATCCATGCTAATGTCTTGCCAAGGACAGTCTGGTATAGGTAAGGGTGTGTATAGGCCTGTGTTCTATTTTCTTTGCTTTGCCATGGCACACGTTCTACACTGGGCAATAATTCGAGCGACATCTCTTTTAAGGCTTGGCCAAAAGAACTGAACTTCAACCAATTCTATGGTTTTATTCCTACCAAAGTATCCAGCTAATCCTCCAGCGTATAGTTCCCAAACTAGAAAATTTCTTAAAGATGTACGAGGAACACACAACCTAGCTCTTCTAAACAAGTAACCATCCTAAAGGGTATATTCATTATATTCTCTAGATGGTCCTTTTCATAAAATGATAAGTATGCTGCCAAAATCTGGACACTTCTCATAATCTTCTTTAATCTTATCAAAACCAACAACCTCTATACTAATGGTGGACAACAAAGTATGACGACGACTTAGGACATCCGTAGCGCGATTCTCTACACCCGCATGGTGTTTCAAAATAAAAGTATAGGCTTGCAAAAACTCAACCCACCTACTATGTCTATGATTCAGTTTCTTTTGGAAATTTAGGAATCGGAGGGCTTCATGATCTGAGTATAAAATAAATTCTTGCGGTAGTAGGTAATGTCTCCAGTATCTTAGAGCTTGAACTACCGCATAAAACTTCTTATCGTAGGTAGAATACTTTAGTTTAGAATCATTAAGTTTCTTACTAAAATATGCTATCAGATGACCTTCTTGACTAAGGACACCACTAATCCCAACTCCTAACGCATCGCACGCTACTTCAAAAATCTTAAAAAAATCAGGTAAACGTAGGACTGGGGCATGGATCATTTTGTTCTTAATATTTAGGAAGGCTCTATTGGCTGCTTTAGTGCATTCAAAATCTTCCTTTCTAATGCAGTCAGTGATGGGAGCGGCTATAGTGCAAAATCCTTTTATGAACCTATGATAAAATATTGCTAATCCGTGAAAACTTCGCACATCATGCACACTCTTAGATATCGGCCACTCAACTATTGCTTTGATCTTTTCAAGATCGACAGACACACCATCGGGGGTAACAATAAAACCTACGAAGTTGACACGGTCCATCATGAAAGCACATTTCTTAGAATTGGCATATAGACTTTCTATTCTAAGGACTTGGTAGACTTTTCGGAGATGATCTAGATAGTCCTCCATAGTTCAACTATAGATCAAAATATCATCAAAGTACACAACTACAAACACTCCCTTAAACAGTCATAGTACTTGGGTCATCAATCTCATGAAAGTACTATGGGCATTAGATAACCCAAATGGCATCACCATCCACTCATATAAATCAATTTTCATCTTAAAAGCAATTTTTCACTCATCTCTCGGTCTAATCCTTACTTGATGGTAACCACTCTTAAGATCAATCCTAGAGAAAATAGTGGCTTCGGCCATCATATTTAGCATGTCATCTAACCTAGGAATGGAAAAATGGTACTTAATGATGATCTTGTTAATGGCACGACTATCTATGCACATCCTCTATGTTCCATTCTTTTTTAGAGTCAATAGTGCAGGAACTGTACAAGGACTTAAACTCCCTCTCACGAATTCTTTTTCATCAGCTCTCCAACTTGCCTTTGTAGCTCAGCATGCTCAGTGGGGTTCAACCTATAATGAGGCAAATTGGGTAGGGTAGATCCAAGTACCAAATCAATGGCATGCTAAATGTTTCTCATGGATGGTAAGTGATCTAGGAGATCCTCAGAAAAAATATCATGAAATTCACTAAGAATGCTGACTACTTTCTTGGGATGATCTATCTTAGGATCCTCACGAACTTCTCTCACAGCAATCATCCAAACTGGTGATCCTTTACTCACGATCATCTTAATTCCTTAGCACCTATCAGATGGAGGTTTTTCTTTTTGATGTTTTCTTTTGGTCCATCGCCTATCTTTCTATTGATAGCCTTAGGTGGGGAAGGATTGATCATGATCTTCTTATCCTTATGAGTGAAACTACAGGAGTTGGTTTGGCCATAAATCATAACATCATTGTCAAACAGCCAAGGCCGACCTAATATGATACTTTCGACTTCCATGGGTACGACATCACACCAAACATGATCCTGATAAGAATAGAGCTGGATGGAAATACGGCATCTAAGTTTGATGGGAATAAAGAAGGAATCTATCCAAGACACACGGTATGGACTGGGATGATCTATAGGAGCTAATCCTAATCGCTTAACCGTATCGGTGGAGATGGCGTTGATACAGCTACCACTATCAATGATCACCTTATAAATTTTATCACTAAATTTTATGAAGGTATGAAAAATAGAAGTCCTACGTCAGTCTTCACTCTCTTTAGTCTATACTAGAACATACCTAACGACTCCAAGCCTAAGATTTGACTCTGGTGCAATAAAACTTATGATTTTTTTAGTACTCTCAAACTGCTCGGCTAAGTCTAGATCAGCTTCATAAACTTCTTCCTCAATATTTTCTAGAGTTTTTTCTTCTAATTCTTTCATAAATAATGATCGATTGGGACATTGTGCAGCAAAATGACCATAACCATAGCACTTGAAGCAGTGGGATCGAGAACTACTTTCCTTAGATAACTCTCCTGCAACTCTTTTTCCTTTATCTTCTTTTTTTATAATAAGATTTGTAGGTGGAGGTCCATTACTAGGAGTCTGGGTAGTATTAGGTCTCGATCCAGAAGGGGTTACTCAACAAGGTTCAAGATGATGGATAGTCGAATACCTAAAAAATCTATCAAAGTCTAGGACAAGTTGATAAGCTTATTCTAACGTGGTTACCTCTCACAAAAAGAGCTCATGCTGGATATCTTCTCGTAATCCAGCTCTAAATCTAGATAAGGTAACAACCCTATCTTCAGTTACTCCACATCTTATGAGGTACTCATTAAATCTCGTGATGTACTCTATGACTGATCTATTTTCTTGAGTAAATCTCTACCACTGATCTAAAAGTCTTTGTTGGTAGGAGGTGGGGAGGTATTTTTTTCTAAGTTTCTCCTTCATTTCATCTTAGGTTTCTATCAGATCTTATCTTCTCTAGTTGAGAAGACGTTCAATACTTTTTCAATAAAGTCGGGCTTGCCTAACCAACTTCATCCTAGCAAATCTAACTCTTCTTACTTCAGACATTTCGTACCATCCAAAATAGTGGTCCATGCTCGATTTTCAATCTAGGTACTCTCTTGAATCTAGACAACCATCAAAACTTGGGGCTTCGATCTTTACATTCCTAAGGACATGCTCATCCTGATCAAACTGGTTATGATGGGGGCGTGTTGCTATAGGTCGATCTAGGTCGAGGTTCCTTCTTCTCTGTTCTATAGGTAGTTGGGAAGACTCAGGTTCAGATTGTCTTTGCTTAGCTTCTTCTAGTACTGTTATTCTTTCACTCATGGTTTTCATAAAATTTTTCATATCATCAAACTTCTCAGTTAGGGCATTAATGATGGCTGCTGTATTGGGATCCATATTGATACTGGGTGAGAAAGTAGGATGTTGGTACTGGATACCTGATCTAGTGGTCATATAAGTCCAGGATGCAGGAATAAGATGCAGTAAAAAGAAAAAAATATATTAAAAAGTAAATTATGAAAATTTAACTTGCAGGAATTTTAAATTACAGAATTTAAACTAAAGTTCTAACCAATCTAGCTCTGATACCAAATTGATGCGGGATAGCCTAAAATTGATCTAGTAGCACATTATTTTCAAGACAGACAGTATAGTTGCCTATACTTTGCTCAAGAGGTATGACTGATTGACATGGGACCAAAGCACGATCAATCTAAATGATGCTGATAAATGCCATTTTAGAGATCAGTAAATAATTAGCAATAATAAAGTAAATAGATAGATAGCAGAAATTAAACATGCTTATGAATAATTACAAAAAAAAATATAAATAGAATGAAGGATATCAAGAAATTAAGTCCGTAAGAAATCTAAAAAAAGATAAGAAGAATTCAGATCGTGGTAGTTAAGAAACTACCTTGATTAGGGCTCTTAATCTTTTAACCAAGCAGATCTATCGATAAAGAACTGGGTCTTTACCAATATCAGATCTAAAAAAAAAATAAGTAAAAAAATCAAAGATCAGTTAAGAAGGAACGAAGGTCCTTATCAATGTTTGATCTGTAGAATAATAGATCACTCTTTCTCTCTCTGCATGATAGATAAAAATCTTGGAGGAGACAGATCTTCTTTTGGTAGAATAGGCTTATGTAGGTAGATGGTGAAGACGAATTGGGATCGTAGGAATACTGAATCTCAAGAAAATGAAGATTAAAGAGATAGAAAAAGATGGACCTCACACCCTCCCCTCGTTGGGTGATTTTGGATCTCATACCCTCTCCCTCTCGGAGTGACCAACACAAGTGTTTGTGAAAATTATAAATTGATTCATTCATTCATTGTCTCATTCATGAAAAATACATGGATTTATATAAGATCCTAGGGGTCCTATTTCTTTAGGAATCCTATTTTCTTTACAAAAAAAAATCAATCCTTCCAATAAAAAAGTAAAACATTATGTATGATTTTCAAATACAATAATATATCATATCTATCTTTTATAAAACCATAGAAAAGAAATCAGCCTTTTAACAAAATAAGTAAGAAATTAAGAACTCTTAAGAAATCCTAGGAAAGAAAAGGAACTCCATGTGGGCGCTTGATGCCTGGCATAACTTGGCATGAGGATTCTTGGGCATGGCACATGCTGGCGTATTTATTTCCTTCCTGGGCGTGTGGAGGGTGGTGGCTCCTAAGATGACATGGACCAAGCTTGCTTCTTTATGATGGTCTCTTTCCAAATAAGGCTCAATCCAAAATAAATCCAAGTATGGTCCTATGGATCCAAAACTAAATGCATCAAAAGAACTAATTGATTAAATCAAAAGGACTAGAACAAAATAACTGAAGTAGAGTTATTCTGATATGGCTTCTTCAATCCAAATTGAATCTAAATTATATTGCCGATTTCTGTTGGCTCTGATGTCTGTACCAGCTACTAAGTTGCAGCTAAATATCTATTATTGTTTTAACCCTCAATGAATATCATCACTGCATGGAAAAGTATTCTTTCAGCAATATCTTTAACAAGGATTTAGCATTTTTTTTCCAACCATCGAGGAAACTTTATCCAGCAGTCGTAATTATAATAGCCATCTCATTCAGATTTTTGCCTAGTGATATTTGAACTTTTAACAATGGCTCCATCTTTTGCTAAAAGTTATGTGTAAACTTTTGGCAATGGTTCCCACTGAATGTGTAAACTTTTAGCAATGGTCCTAATCATTGGTAATTGTAAGACCACCATTGATAGTGTGTAAACTTTAGCGGTGGTTCTAGCTTGTGGCAGTACTTTAATTTTTTAAAAAATAAATTGATAACCTAATAACGCTATTATGGGCATAACATAATAATCACACTTCCATTTGCATATCAAAATGACCTAATACACTAATTTTTGCCATATTTAGTCAAATTAAGTAACATGAATAAGTAATAAAGGATCACCAAATACATAGAAGAAATATGCAAATTAGCTTCAACAAATGACTGTAATCCTTTTTGATCCTTCATAAAAGGTCATGGCAAAAGAGTTTTTCATTTAATAAGTTAATACTAATAAGATTAACTTCTTTAAATGAAGTATTAAACATCTCTTAAATGGTTTTGATCATAAAATCACTCTTATCTCAACTACACTCAAAAAAAAAAAGCCTAAGAAAGCAACAGGAGCCATGCACCATAATTAGCTCATAAGAAAATAATTAGCTCATAAGAAAATAATTAGATCATTTATCAGTAAGTTCAATCTACAAAAAGGATTCAGCATACATAATTAGCTCATAAGAAAATAATTTATAAAAATAATATAAATTAATAAAAAAGAGTGGTAAGCAAGTGTAACACATAAAAATGTTGAGAGCTATGCAACTATCGACCCAAAGGCAAACTAATTATCTTTTGCAGTCTTTTAGTCATTATCAAAAGTTCACTGTACCCTTTTAACAGTAACATAAATGTTCTAAAATCGAGTTCCAAGAATATTAATCTCTACTATCTTGCATAGAATTTTACCCACCTTAGCTATGTGTGGCCATCTAGAACTCTTCAAGATGGTCTCATTTCCTTTTTATAAATGAAGTTTTCAATTTAATTACATATAAGATGACCAAACAAATAAATATGAAATATATGAGAAAATCATAATTGTTATAAATTTAAATGGAGAAAAACTAATAGGGGATGATAATTCTACCTTGATGGTACGAGGTGGTTGGGACCTTACTCTTTTCTCTTGATTCCTCTATAATTAAATAAAGAACTCATATTGGTAGTTTCTATAATACCCATGAATAATGAGCAAAAAATAGAAATCAAAAGGTGAAAATAGCAAGCCATATCTCTACAAATCAAAGTGAATAGTATGAAATAACTAGCAAAGAAGAAAATCAATATTAACGTTAATACTTCATCTCATGAGCTAAAATAAAATGACTTGAGGATGATGAGCCAGTGGGATGTATCGGTGAGTCCCTGTGATTTTCAAATTATCAAGAAAATAAGATATTCAAATTTTAAAAAATATTTATATTTGAATTCATGCTTGCATACCTATTCAGTATGAAAATGTAGGACATGCATCCCATCGCATCAGGTATCTTGATGATATTGGATGTTCGCTATAATTTGTTGAATGGAAGAAAAGCAAGGCTTATTTGAGCATATTTCTCTTCCAAATCAATATTTTTTCGACTCATAACTATTGAGCTTTTGACCTTTTCTCCACTTATGAAGCTTTTCACTATTCTTTAAAGCATTCCTCATATACTTGGAATGGTTTGTTTTGCCCCAAGGATAATTAGGTTACACACCCTTTCCTACCATATGAATTCATCCATATCTCTCATGTCCCATCACTTTCAAGTGCTCATCATTAAAAGCAATCATATGCTCGACTATTCTAGATGTCTTTCTAGCTGTCATGCATTGGTGAAGGTCTCATTGTAACATATAACAATCATATCCATTTAGTAGAAGACCAATTATTAGTATTACTTTTATATGTCGATGAATAAAATGATAATAGATCAACAATAGAATGGTAATAAGATAGATAATTATCTCTACCTCCTTCTCAATCATAGGCCTTTGAACTTTATGCTAAAATGATAATAGATCAACAATAGAATGGTAATAAGATAGATAATTATCTCTATCACCTTCTCAATCAATCATAGGCCTTTGAACTTTATGCTAATGTATCAATATAAAAAGCTTAGCTCTCATAGGATGCAAGCCATCAAGCCTCTTCTGAGCCTACAAATCATAATTATTATTGCAGCATAATTGATACATGAGTATGTCAAATGATATATAAGAAATTCTAAGACTAATATACTAGTAACCTAAAAACTATCAACTTTGAACCAAAATACGAGAGAAGTCAGAATGTCAAATTTCTTCAGGAAATGGTACCTAGTAATAATATTCCATTCATTCAAAATCTATTCGATTGGTTCTTGAACTGATAAAGATAAAAATAATATATGCATCACAACTATAGATGTTATATGTCATATCAGCAAGTAAAGTGTTTAACATTCAAAATATTTTGTCTGATGTTCTTGCAAGATTAAAGAAAATATTGGAAGTTAATTGGACCTATTTACTATAGCCGCTAATGCAAGAAATTTAGTGTAGAAATGAATGTTCTGTTAAAAAAAAGAATAATGAAGAATGATTTGTATACATGTATAAGACTTTTGTCATCATCAACCAAATATGCTCATTGTATGGAAGCAAAACTGAGAGCCCCTCTGCCTTGATTTATTTTAATTTACTAAAAAAATGCATGAAAACAAAAGGATCAATATAGTTTGATTTGAAAGAGCACTCTGGAATATATATCTCCAAGTCCTTTAACATAAATCTCATACTATCCAAGTAACATCATTCTGATTGCTGCTATAGCACACAGCAATATGAAACCGGTAGGTTATTGACAAAGATGCCTCACTATCTATTTTACCCACATGATTTCTAAGCAACTAGACCTAGTAATCAAGAAAAGTAAAAGCTAATCTAGCTTCTAACTTCATGAGCTTTAAAACCAAGAATATGAAGTTCATCTATGAAACATCTGAACCAGAACAACATCCCATATTTCAGCAATGCAGAAAATTATGTAACACTAGTTTTCCATAGTAAATTTCATTCAAATAATATTAAATTCATGCAAATGCCCAAAGAAGTAAAGTATGAGAAAGTGTAGCATCAAGATAAAATCCTATCATTACGCCTGGCACCGGTCCCTAACTAAAAAAATCACATGAACAAGTTCGAGAAACCATTATTTCCAAACATTGGTATTATTGAACCCACTAAAAGTGCCACTTGTGGTAGAAGACAAGTAATATACTATCATAATATGAAAATTTAAGCCATCATAAAAGGGGAGATATAATAAAGAAATTAGCAAACTAAGTATGATAAGAAAGGACAACGATATCTGAAGTAATAAAGAAATCTTAGTAGTGAAGAACCACAATCAAATCAAGTAAACATATGAAACTTAGATCAAGAAAGGCATTTTGAATGTTCGAGAGGTAAAAATGACTTCCAATTTTCGATCTTTAACCAATGTTTCAGCTTTCAATTTCAATTTCAACATACAAAATTAATCAAGTTTGAATATCAAGAACAATGTACAAAAGATCTAAGAGACATCAAAATATGGAATAAAACTAAATCCAATTTTAGAAGGTTTAGAGAGGAATTGAGGGGGGAAATAATTGAGGATTATCAAACTCAATATAGATATTTTAGTTACTATGGATAGAGATGGATAGGGTCTAAGAGTGACATCTATTATGTCAAGAAGCCAAGTCGCAAGCCAAATTTTCAAAGCTTAAGAGGGTTGCATCCCTAGTGGATCAAGCCCAAATTTTATCATTAGGGTTCTAAAATGTGCCAATCAAGCCAGAGATTTCCTTTTTAGGATAGAATATAATCGCTCATATCTCCTAATCTAAGAAGAATTAAGTGGAACGAGAGGAGACAAAATTGGTATAGAAGTTAAGATCCTACAGAATTTTAATTTTTCAAGTTTATTTCTACTAATCAAGTCTATTTTAGAAAAGTGAGTCATATTAAAACTAGGAGAAGAATTTGACTTGAATCGTGTAAAGTAGATCTCACCCTTATAAATATAGGCTATATATGTTGGTTTTATCATCATTAATGAAAGAAAAGGGAACATAAATCCTACTTTCAAAATCCATCCATCTTTTTCTAATTTTTTTAAGAAATTTAAGTTGAATGGGCTGAGAAAATTCTTCTTTCTTCCTAATCGGATCTTAAAATTTGTGGTGCAGAGCTAATATCTACTCCACTGTTATCACACATGCATCCTCCTCCTTGATGCTCTTCTTTATCTTGATCTTAAAGCAGGAGATTTTCTCATGCATCACCAGATCTACTTTAGCTATTGTCTCAAGTTTTCATCAAGCTTAATTTGGAATCTACTTGCTCAAGTTTGGATGGCTCCTCAACCCATACAGTATTGAGGACCACTTTATCTTCCTTCTCTTTCTTCTCGGAATCATCCTCCTTCAGCTTCCTCCTCTTAGGATGCAACTCAGGATGAGGTCTCCAACACTGTTCCTTCATATGTCCATGAAGATTATAGTGATCACAATAATTTTTTAAGTCATGTTGACATGTTTCGTATGCCCTTTCCTATTTTCCTTTCTTGCTTGCCCTTCATCTTATGATGGAACTCAAGAAATAGATGGCCAATCTCTCTCTCTCTCTATGTATTTTAATGCTCTCCTAAAAGTGTGTGGAGGTGTGGATTGGTCACTTCTCAAATTAATACTCAAGTTGAAGCTCTAGAAGTGATGGGTGATTTGCATTTGTTATTCTTTCTCATCTACTTAATCTCCTCAACCTACACTTTATCCAACTAAATTTAGAAGCACTTAAAGCTTGAAAACTATTAAAGAGCCATTTTTAGTTATTAGAGAGGAATAAATAGCCATTGATAGATATTTTATATATTTTATGCTTGTAGATAAAGTAGCCATTGGGGCTATCATGAGCATATGAGCTGACTACTGAAATTCTAGGGCCAACTCCTAAAATCTTAGAGTTGACTTCTAAAATATCTTATAATAGTTGTTTTCTATATTTGTCCTATGATTTTCACAGGTTAACTCCTTCAAGTCTAGGATTGACTCTTCTTCACCTAAAGTGATAACTCTAATGCAAAAGCCCCTAAAATACTTTAAATATTTTTCTAACTTTAGCATTTATTCTTTAAGCTTCTCTACACCTCTCTAATCTTTCGAACTAATTAAGCTCCTTATAAAAATAAATTAAATACTCTAAGAACACATAATCATTAGTATCATACTCAAATATTTTTATACTCATTAAAATCAATCATTGAGTCAACAATCTCTCCCTTTTGAT
Organism: Cocos nucifera; assembly: GCA_006176705.1. Lineage (NCBI taxonomy): Eukaryota > Viridiplantae > Streptophyta > Magnoliopsida > Arecales > Arecaceae > Cocos > Cocos nucifera. The sequence continues at coordinate 1,299,786 of QRFJ01000109.1, read as the reverse complement.
GATGATAAAACTTTGAATATATGTAAAATAAAGCATAGTGTGTTTCCAGAATTTATGCATAATTAATTTAGTTATATAAAGCATGAAGTAAACAAATAGATGCCTTGATAGAGAGATGAAAGATAGACTAGGCTACACTTGAGTGTACCCGTCTTTAATGGATACGATAAGCCTTAGTTTATAATCATCAATAAAAGAAAAGGAGACCTAACTCTACTTTCACCAATTTTTTCATCTTTTTCTAAAATCTTTCTAAGAGTTGATTTGAGAGAGTTGAGGAAATTTTGCCTTCTTCTTAGTGGATGAAGTTGGTATTAGAGCTTCAATACTCTATGTCTATGAGAGCTTTAGTTTATGCTCCTGATACACAAGATGTGCCATGTGCTCTTCTTTCCCTTTGTTATGGATAAGGATGTTGTCAAAATATATGATGATAAATAGCCTAATGAATGGTCTAAAGATGGTTCACAAGATGTATGCATATACTTGGAATGTTAGATAGATCAAAAAGCATTAGTATCTACTCATTAAGGCTATCTCAAATCTTAAGCGTGGTCTTCTACTTATCACCAGGCATCATAGAATTTGATGATAGCTGCTTTGGATATTGATACTGGAGAAAATAACTATGCTACATAGTTGATTGAGTAGATCATCAAGTCAAGAGATAGGAAATAAGTACTTGATTCTAATCTTATTAATAGCTGAACTATTGATGCACATAGCCATAATCTATCTTTCTTAGGTATTAGTAATGCGGGCATAGCATATGGATTGACTCTCTTTTGAACTATCCCTTTTTCCATGAACTCTTTCACTTGGCATTGAAGTTTTTCATGCTCTTTGGGACTCCATATGATAAGAGGGCATGTAGGAGATGATGGTGCAAGGTACAAAGCTGATGCATTTTTGGATGTCGCACATAGAAGGTATTCTAACTTGGATTTCTTCAAACACTACATGAGCAAACTCTTTGAGTGGTCGGAGCACCTTAGGTATCTTCATTGACTCTTCATTCTCTTCTAGCACAATCAAATCTCATGCCACATTAAACTCCTTACATCCCTTGATAAGTTCAAGTATAGAGTGATGATTAATCTTCAATGATGTAAGGGTAATCTTCACACCATCCTTTTAAAAGATGTGATGTTTAACAAAGACTCAGATAGTGTGGGCATATTGTTCAACTGATAGAGTGGTTCAAAATCCCTTACTTGAATCAACTTGATTCAAAGCAATAGTTCTGGTTTACTGGATTCATAAATCATATAGAGAAAGAATATCAAAGAAAAAATAAATTAACAAGATAGAACATGGCTAATAGGCAATATAGCCCGATGTCCCAATCAATCTAATCAAGGTGATTCATGGTTGAATTAGCATATAGATGGTTCAATAAAAATTATATACAAAAAATCAATTTTAATGCTATCTAGAGCTAGTCAAATTGGATGTCAGCATGATATCTGATGATCATGAATCAAGATTCTTTTCTTCTAAACTAAGTTAAAATTATTAAAAAAAATCTTTTATTGGATCAATCGTAGCGAGAAGAATCCATGAAGAAAGAGAAATGGTCTAGAGAGAAAAAAATTTATAAAAAGAGTAGAGAGAGAAAATCAAACTTTTTAGAGAGAGAAAGTAGAGGTTCAAACTAAAGGATGAGAGAAAAAAGAGAGAAACTCTCTCTCTTCTATTTCTTTTCTGTTTCTTCTCTTCTTTTTCTTTTTTTTTTTCCCTTTTCCTCTCTTTTTTTTCCTCCATGGAGCAAAGGAAGATCCTCTTTCCTCTTTCATGGAGCAAGAGGGATCTTCTTCCCCTTGTTTCGGACACATGGGAGACTCTCCTCCCAACATACCAGCTCATGGTCAAAGAAGCAGGCCATGGTGGTGACTGGAGACACAGATTCGATGATCGGTGATGGCAACAGAAAATCCCGAGAAAAAAGGATGGTAAAATAATGCAAAACAGGATATGATTTTTCTTAAGAGAGATTCGGTGATTGCCAGCCAAAAACTAGTCTTTCGTGGCCAAGCTAGATGGAGAAGAGAGTAAGAAGGACTTTTACCTAAGTTTTGATAACGATTGGGCTGCAAATCTAATGAGCTAAGCAAAAATTCATGGAGAAGGAAGAAGAAGAAAAGAATCTCTTCTGACTATGAATGGTGGCCGTTGGTGGGGAATCAAGCACTAAGGTGAGGAGAGAAACTTGGGGGAGGTATAAATAGCTCTAGAATTTGGGTTTGAGGAGGTCTCTTGGATTGATTCCTCCTTAAATTTATTCTTCTTTCATTTGAAGTAGAAGATGAGTCCCATTCAGACTTGCCCCTTTCTTTCCATGGTAAATCTTAGTTTCCAACACGTGTAGAGCACATGCTACCTTTAAGAACCCAATTTTTTTTTTGTAGCTATTTTGATATTTGGGTTTGGGTATTATATTTTCTCTCTTAAAAAGAAATTTCATCCTCAAAATTTTTCTTGCTTAAGTCCTCAAAATTTCTTACTTGGGATTCATAATTCTAATCTCATCCTCAATCTTTTCAATATTCTAATTCTTGATGCAAATTAATAATTGAATCATTTCATAAGAAAAATGGTCAACACTATAAGGGTTTACCTTAACTAGAATCATTCATTTCTTATAATTGAAATCAGTATTTTTATTCTAGATAAAGACATCAACCTTTCTTGCCAAAACTTCAATTACTCTTGACTTAATCGATCTATCATAAGATCATAAACAAACTCTAATCTACCCTCAACAATGAATAATCTCACATTCTTTCTATAATATAGAGGAGTATAAACTTTCAATATTCCAAATCCAAGATCAAGAATTAATGGTCTACTTATCCTACACTCAAGATGTCAAAAATTTCTTAGCATGATAGATAGGAGATCTACTTGTGAAGATCACATGGCAACATCCCAAATAATCTAGAATCCAAAACATTATCCTTTATATTATCAATGAATTTTTTCTAGAAGAAATATCAAATCATGCCATCTATCATAAATTTTTAACTCAAAGAATTAATATTGTTGACTAGATCAAAATAATTCAATTCACTATGCTTTCATTGTGTACTCTGATATTAAATCTATCATTGTACTTGTGTTAAATCTAAGTTTCTAAATTGTCATAATCAATATAAGTTATCATTCTAATATTTCTAATGTCTACCCACCTATACTCATGTCTAATTCTATATATCATAATTTATCTACATATGCTCTGATACCATGTTAATTATCATACCGTCGATCCAAGATTGTGAGTCAAGAGATCATGGCAACCGCCATATACTCATAGAAAACTCTCTCCAAAAATATACAAGATATTCCAAACACGATGTCAATGCATCACAGCAAAATTCATCATAAATTAAGTCCAAAATTTGACTAATCAAAATTAACCTTAATCTCTTATAAAATTTCAACAATATTCAGAAGGTCTTACATCAATTAAATCTTGAATAATAATTTATAAAATATAATAATAAGTTTATATCTAAACTCGATTGATACTGTTGGCTCTTGCTTCTAACTCTCTTCCAAAGCAATATCCATGTTTGAAATTAAGAATCTAAATTTGAAAAGAAAGGAGACATGATAAGATTGAATGCCCGGTAAGTAATGAATATCTCAACTAAATATTTTAGATATTATAATAAAATATGATATTCAAAAATAAATGCTATGAATAAATAGAAGAATATATTTCATGCTTACATAAATAAATCAATATTTTTGAACATTAATATACATGCATAATCATAAGTCCAACTCGAAACAAAAATATATATAACTCAACACACTACAAGAAATAGAAAATTTATCGATACAAAATTTACTTATGCAAAATTAAACAGGAGATTTGCCGATGTAAAATTTATCTATGCAAAATTTTACATAGATAAAGATGACAATTAGCTATGTAAAAAAAATAAATATTAAAAAATAGGATAATTAGATATATTAAAAATATTATAAAATATAATTATCAATGTAAATTAGTATCAGCATTTACATCAAAGCATCGACAATGGATGATGTAATTTTTTTAATTTTTGGCAAAGCATTTGCCAATGCTAAGTTTACATAGGCAATAAGAATAATTGCCTATGCTTCCAATTTGCGTAGGAAATTAGCCTCATTATCTACATTAAATTAGCATCAAAAAATATTTTTTATTATTTTATTATTTTTATAATATCTTTTTCAACATTAAATTTGCATAGGCAATAAGATAATTTCCTATGCTTCACTAACATGTAGGTAATTAAGATTATTTTCTATGCTAAATTAGCATTAGTAAATATTTTTATTAATTATTTTTTTTGTAAATAATTTATTGATGCTAAACTATCATAGGCAATAATAAGACTAATTGTCTATGCTTTCATCCTCCGTAAGTAATAACCTCATTGCCCGGCTAACTTAGCATCCACAAATATCTTATTTATTTATTTATTTATTTATTATTTTTATAAATAGTTTTCTAACAAAAAATTTATGTAAGTAATAACCATAATTGCCTATATTTCTATTTTACATGGGTAATTTTACTTATTACCTATGAAAAATTTACATCGACAAATATTTTATGAAAATAAATAATTTAATAAAAAGTAAAAATATTTTTTGATGCTAAGTTAGTGTCGGCAATCATAATAATTACCTATGCAAAAGAAAAGCATAGGCAATTAGGTTATTCCCTATGCAAATTTTGCATCAACAAAATTTTTTCTTTTAATTAATTTTTTTATTTTTATAAATAATTTATCATTATCTAAATAATTTATCGATATAATTTTAGAATTTAAAATTCATTTTTATCATTTATTATCTAAATAATTATTATTAGAGTATTATCTTAAAAGTCTGCCTCGATCTGGTAGTGCTATCTATGTCGACCAATAAAATTTAATTTTGATGATCATAAACGATCGTATGATGATCTGATAGATAGAGACTATTAATAGATTCAAAAATTTATAATGATGATCTTGATAATATTTGTAGTATACTATTAAAATTTTATCTCAATCGAACATCATTATTATGATCAATTTAGTGCAGGATTATTTTGGTTGTTAAATAAAAATGAGTGATCAAAAGATCAAATGACATTCGATTATCGAGCAATTTTTTAGATAAATGATCTTTGCTACTATTTTGATCATTTGTATAATGATGATTATAAAATTTAAAATGCATGTATATGAGCGATCCAAAACTATATAACTCTTGATACTCATTCTTAAGATTCTTAAGTAATTATACTTATACTTTTGTACGATTTACTTAACATGGATGGTTTATACAAATGCAGTTTAAATTTATGATCACTATCATACAAATAATAAAAGTGGTAGCAAAATTTAGTTATCTAAAATATCACCTTAATCAGGCACTGTTTGATTATTTAATAGCTGAATTTATTCCATGCTAAATTAATCATAAAATGATATCTGATTAAAATAAAATTTTGATAGTATGCTACAAATATCAATGAGATCATCGTTGTAATTTTTTGGATCTATCGATGATCTCTATCTATCAGATCATCATCCGATCATTTATGATCAATAAAATTAAATTTTATTGATGGACATAGATAGGGCTACCAGATCGAGATGGACTTTTGTAATGATACTCTAACGATAATTATTTAGATAATGAATGATAAAGATAGAATTTAAATTTTAAAATTATATCAATAAATTATTTAGATAATGATAAATTATTTATAAAAATAAAAAAAATCAAAAATAAAAAAATTTGCTGATGCAAAAAAAGCGTAGGCAATAAACCGATATGGAGATAATTAAGAATTTCTTTCAAGAGGAATAGAATATAGATGACTTGGGATAGTGCAATGCCGACATTGAAAGCATATTTTCTCTAATTAGGGATGACATGCAATTCAATTATATTGATATTAGTGAATTAAATATGAATAAGTTAGAGGATTATGATAACAATGATAACAACTTCATAAATAATGATGAGGAAGATTATACATTGTTGGATTACGATGATGAAGATGTTGATAATCCTTTGGATGAAGATATAGATATTGAATAATAATATATAATTTTTTTTAAAAAAACTCATATATCTTATATTTCATATATCATTTAGTATTGATGTAATTTTTGTCAATATTATATTATCTCTAATATGTTGTTTGATATAGGCATGCTATCAGGAGGATGATCTTGGAGGAGAGATCCATGCGGAGATGTATCTCCATCTCAACAACAGTCTCCTAATCAGGCAGTCACATTATCTACTATCGTGACAAGCTGATTTTATATATTATAGTTTTTTTATATTTAATTTATATTAGTTTTTTATCATGTATAAATAACTGATTTTAAGCTATGCTATTAAAAGGATGATCTGATAAGAAGGATCGATATGGAGATATCAGTACTGCTTCATCTCAGCAGCTGTGTCACATCTTGAATCCAGCACCTGGATTAGACACGTGATGGCTGCACACTCCTTAGAGTAAGGTCCTAAAGAATATGCAAAGTCTACTTTTTATTAATACACAATCACATCAAATTAACTTGACAGTGGTAGCAAAAGTAAACCTCTAATTTTATTTATTCAAAAATATAGCTCACCAATGTTTTATCATAATCAGATTAATATTTATAAATATAGATCAAACTAAGAACCTCTATGATCCTATGCTCTACGCTGCTCGATCCCAAGCTCGAAAGAAACTTCTAGATCTTAAAGAAAAATAGAAAAAATGGGGGTGAGCTTTATGGGCTTAGTAAGTTACCAATCATCTCTAAGAGATCAAGCATAAATAATTTTCAAATATATCAACTAAATAATAACATACATCAAGATAATTTTTTTTCAAAAATATGCCATGCGCATCAGTAAAATCAAAAATTTTTTCTCAGTCCTCAATGACTATGGCCATGATCAGCTCTATGATAAGGCCCAGAAGAGACTAGTCCCTGAATAAAGAATATCAGATCCGTCAGTGTGCCACCAATGATCAGTCCTACTAGTTAGGTCCAAAAGAAAAACTAGCTTTGATTCACATGGCCATGATTTATCCTATGATAAGGTAAAGAGATTAGTCCTAAATAAAGAACATCCGATCCATCGACATGCTACTAGTAGGGTTCAAATGATCAACCCCACTGGCTAGGCCAAGAAGGACTAACTCTATCAGTGATCAGTCCTGACTAGCTAGATCCAGAAGATAAATATTTTTGACATATATCAATGATCAATCCCATTGGCTAAATGCAGATCATAGTCTAACTAGAGAGTTTTTCTCATACTTTTATCATAGTTTATTTTTTAATAAATAAAATACTTATTCCCATAATAGTATCAATTTAATTTATAAAAAAGTAATAAAAATAATTTTTATTTGAAATCTCAAGCACCGATAAATAAATATTTTTTTCTGAAATCATGCAATTTTAAGAAAAATCATCTCTTTAAAATTGTAACATGTCAAAGTGTCATTATGCATAATCCAATTTTTTTCAAATCAATTTTCATTAATAAATATATAATTTTAAAATTAATAATTTTTAATTATTTTATATATAAGAATCTAATTTTTAAATATGAATATATATAAAAATAAACCCAGAGATAAAAGAAAACATATTGACAATTGAATCCAAAAATAGCACGTAATTGATCCTTAAATGTAGCACTTCTCTGATGATAAAGGATCTAACCAAATAAATTAACAAGACCATTAGCCTTTAATAAAGAACGAAATAGGACAAAGAAAGAGAGAATCTAAGATCAAGTCATAGTTCGGATCAGATCTAAATCATTAGAAAAATTCTTTATCAGATTAATCATAAAGAGAGAATTACATGGAGAGAAAAAAAATAATCTAGAGAAAAAAATTATAGAGAGATAAAGTTGAGAGACTAGAGAGAGAAAGTGGAGAGAGAAAGTTGGACTTTATAGAGAGAGAAAGTGGAGATTTTAAACTCAAAGAAGGGAGAGAGAGAAGAGAGAGAAAATCTCTCTTCTTCTTCTTTTTCTTTTTTCTTTTCTTTTTTTCTTCTTTATCTTTCTTTTTTTTTAAAATGGGAAACTAAGGACCTGTTCAATCCTCTTTCTCCTTTCTTTCATGGAATAGGGGAGCTCTTGCTCTCCTTGTTCCCAAGCCAAGATGGCAACCACCCCTGTCGGCGACCTTGAAGGTTGGAGGGGCAGTCCCAGGCATTACCAACCAGCTAGATCTAGTGATCGGCAGTGACAAGTGGTAGTGGGAAAAATCGATACAAAATAGAAAATAAAGAACTCAAAAAATAATGACCCCTTTCATGCTTAATCCAAAAGATTTTAGGATTTGAATCAGTGAAAGAAGTTCTTCCATGAATCCCCTTCCATGCTAATTCCAACACATGCGTTGCATGTGCTAGCCCTTTTTTTTTTTGAATCTGGGTTCTTACAAGCTGTCTACCAAGATAGGCACATCGTCTCTTATCATAATAGGTTGATTTTGCATATTATAGTTTTTTATATTATATTTGCTTTAAATTTTTAGCATGTATAAATAACTGATTTTAAGATTTTATTTTGCTATAGTTGCTGATACTGTGATTAGGTGGACTTGCGGAGCCGTCAGAAATGAGAAACTAGAGGAGTGGTGGAGGGCACATCTCGAGAAGAGGATGAGGGTTGTCATCCCACCAAAATATATCATACCACTTGAGCACCACATCAAGAATCCGTACGTGTGCAAGGTTGGCATTATTATTTAATCATACGCTCTTCTGATGCTGTTCGACTAGCATAGAGTTACGAGGCCACAACAACAGATGCTCCTTGATCATTTATAGGTGACTAAATATAAATAATATTATATTTTTTAAATATAGATTCTTCTATTTATTTATATTTATTTGATAATTTTTTTAAAGCTTATATATTGTACATTATTTTTGCAGCACAACTTTGATATCGAGGAGATTGATTCCTAGCACATGCAGGAGGCTATCCTTAGGTATATGGAGAGGTTGCTTAAAGGATTCAGATATGAGCTCCATAGTCATTAGAAGGAAGCCTTGCATGCACGTGGGCTGGTGGGGGCATGTGAGACACCACACAGGAGTATTTCACATCCTAAGTGGGATCTCCTTTGCACCAAATACAAGGATTCTACATACTGAATTATATATAATAAAAATATAGATTATTGAATTGATATGGTATTATAATATGTTCACTAATATCTTGACTGCATTTGGTTATTAGGCCTTTTGTGAAAAGGCCTCATAAAGCTGGTTGAGGCTCACAGTGATGTATTATGGTGGATTGAAGTCATTTGTGCAGTATCAGTATGAGCTGGTAATTACATATATATACATCTTTAATGATTTGTTGGAATATATCTTTATTTATATACTTATATTTATAAATTTTAGAGGAACATCGAGACAGGATAGCTACCCAGGCGGATTAACATCTACCAAAAGACCCATCACCAGGAGAGGGGAGAGTGGCTTCTTGGGACTAGGGAGAGACATGTGAGTAATTGATTAAGTTCTATGTTTCAATTTCGTTATGAAATTTAGACTTTTGATTACATTTATTTATTTTTAATTAGGAGCGGATGATAGAGATACGATCCTAGCCCCCTACTGAGGGCTCCACCTCATCTCGATAGGAGACCTAGCTATGTTACAGGATTGAAAAATAGTATCCTCCTATAATCAATATTATTTTATATTATTTTTAATCAATATATTTTCATCATTTAGTAAATAATTAGTCTGCTAACTTAATTTTTTAATCTATTGTAGGTCTATGATACATGGCTTACATATGAAGTTTTATTTTGTTAGGTGTATGTATGATATTTTATGGTTGTACATATTTTTATAATGACATCCTTTATGGTTGTATATATACTTATTTTGCATCGGTTGTATGTATGACATTTTATATGATTATTTTATATGAATGTTTTAAAGTGAAATAAATTTAATTTTGGCATATGTAAATGAAAGATAGTGTATATATTATATGTTTATTTATCTACAGGTTTTATAAAAAAATTCTAAAAAATTAGCACAAAAGCAATTATTTTTTTATTAAAAATAATTAGCAACACAAAAATAAGTATAAGTAATACTTTTTAGCGATGCAAATTAGCATCGGTAAATTCCAAGTAGCATCGCCAAGAGCATGCCGGGTGGCTCGGCATGCCACCATTAGCAATGCTTCATAATTTTATGGATATAAATTTATGTTGCAAAATATATTTACCTATGCTTATCTTGCATTGCAGAAATTAACGATGCAATGTAAGCGTAGGTAAGGCCCTAACATTGGCTATGCAATTGTAGCATCGCAAATAAATTTCTAACATTAATTAAGCATCACCAAAAAATTTTTTGTTGATGATTATCTTACATCACTAATTACTTTTTGCGATGCTTAATAAACATAGGTAAAATTAAACTTTTATAATGTAATAATTATGTCGGTAGAGTTATTTTTATCGACATTTCTATAGCGTAGGTAAATTAGCTATTTCTAACATTAATTTTACATCAGTAAAAAAAATTTTTATCGATGTTTTGGAAATATAGGAAAAAATAATCAATGATGCTTAAATAAACATCGATAAAACTTCTTTTTTCGATGAAAAGTTTAAAATATCAGTAAATTGAATCAATGATGGCATTTTTGCTGACGTATTTTTGCCGACGTATTTTGTGTTGGTAGAAACATTTGGTGATGCTTTTTCGAGATTTAGCTATGCATTTTTTGCATAGCTAATTATCTTTTTTCTTATAGTGATAGCTATAATCATGACCACACTTATCCCTATGGTAGGGTCAGAATAGAAACAATAAGCTCAATCAAAGTGCCAATGTATAACACCCATTGGCAGGGTCAAAGACCAATGCACTACCTTTATTGGCAGGGTTGAAAATCAATGCACCACCTGTCATGATACCACTTGCTCAGACATCAATTATTATGATACTATTTGCTCTAGTATCACTTATTGGGAAGATCCCTCATGTGGAATATTGATCCTCCAAGTCCAAGATCAGAATATCGATGATGATATTGATACTATAATAGAAAGAAAAAAGAGATGCTGCAAGAAAAAGATACAATCAAATACATAGACCAAACCAGGGCTTCCTTTCATGGGGCATGTATGCAAGCTTCACTATGAGAAAAGAAAAAATTTATAAGAAGAGATCACACTCTCTTAACCCTCATAAATCAAATCCACTCTCTCAACAAAAGACAAAATTCCTAACAAAGCTCTTCTCTCTAGAAAACCCATATAGCTCTGATCACTGATTGACAGTCTGCCCAAAGCACCGCTACTGCACCTCTACTATCTATCGGCTCCTCTCGGCTATAGCTTCGTTCTACCGACCCACCACTCTACCATAGGCCATCAGGGCTTTATAAAGCCTTAAACCTTAATTAGACTCAATTTAGGCTTCCTAACAAAAGCCAAATAAGATCTTGGACTGTTGGATCTCATCCGTAAGCTTTGCTTGCCCTCAATCATGCATTGCATGAAAATCAGTGCAAAAAATAGTCGTAGACCTTATAAAAAGCTTATAGACCCTTAACAAGTCCACACCTCTAGAAATGCCAGGTGGTGCCATGGACTGTGGTGGACTGCACAATTTGGGCCACACTCGCACATGTTGGGTCATGCACTTGTCCTAAGCCGCACCTATGCATGGGCCATGCCGCCTGCGCCCATGCACTGGGTAGCGCTTGCATGTGGGCTACGCCCTGCTATAGGCCTTCGGGCCATGGGCTACTGAGGCCTCCTCTGTCAAGAGTTTTTCTATTACTATGAGTCGAATTCAAGACATTTTTCTCAATAATATCCATCTCAATTTGACATTCGGCCTCCACCTAACTCTGAGAGCCTCTAGATGATCTTGCAGATCTCAATGCCATGCCCTGGGATAAATACCTATCAACTCATGGATGGACAAATATGAGAGTCAACCTAGGCCACTTGATCCCATCTTTGTCATATGTTATGTTTTGCCCGACCCGAGACTTGTTTGGGGTAGTCTCCTACGGTAATAAGAACTTCAACCTACGGTGTCACCTATCATTCTCCTGAGTCTCCCATCTTATACCCAATCTACTTGCATCTAGAGCTCCATCTTACACTAAGCTCTGACTGGCACCTGAGACTCTACCTCGCACTAAGCTTCCTGCCAAAAGGTAGTGTCCTCTATACTTTCTTCCCCTCAACATAATCTTATTGCTATACATGACCTTTATAATTTCATCATTATCTCTCTACATGTAGCTACTTGAATCCAATATGCTTAGTGAAATAAGATTTCTTCTAAAACTGGATATATATTGGACCTCATTCAATTTTCTTACCATTTCATCATGTGCCTACAAGCTAATGGTCCCAATGCCCTAGATTACATAGCTCGATCCATCTAGCAAATGAGCAGTATCCTCACTACTCCCTAGGGAGTCAAATAGTTTCTCTTTGCAATAAACATGATGTACACAAGCAGAATCTAAAATCCACTACTTGAAAGAAATAGATATCTTATTTGAGGCCATAAGCACACAATCATCAGTCACATCCATATTGCTACCTTGGGCTACCACCACTATAGCCTTCGTCCAATCTTTATGTTGTAGGCAATCTCTGACTCATGTCCTAACTCATCATAGTAGTAGCATCTGATCTTGCTGTAGTCTCTCGACTTAAACTTGGATTATCCACCTTGCAATCCTCTGCCGCTTCATCTTCTGCCACCATCACCTCTAGTTATCACTATAACCGAGTCGCCATCTAAACTTAAGCTCAATTTTTCTGTCTGAGAACCTCATTCTAGAAAAGTGCAAAAGTTACCTCTACCATCTTAATGGTACTCTTCTTCAAAAGAAGAACAGTCACCAAAGACTCAGAAGAGGAAGAAAGCAATGAAAGCAAGACCAATGCTCTGGTCTTCTCCTCAACTTTCTCACCAATGCTGTGGAGGTCGGTAAGAATCTTCTGAATATTGCTGAGATGCTTCTGCACGCTTTTCTGCTTTCTCATCCATAGCTGGTAGAACTACTTCCAAAGAAAAAGAGCATTAGAAAGTAACTTCATCACATGTACATCTCTTCGAGCTTCAACCACATCATCATTAGAAAAGACTCCTAAGCATATGGATCATCCATCATCCATCAAGTATAAGCAGATCGTACTCACCATCTGCATCTAGAGCTACCTCCAATCCCTTACCTCCATGATAGTCGGCTTCTTCTCAGACAAGAGAGTATCGATCAACCCTTATTGGATGAATACATTCTTCACCCTCGTTTGTCACAAGAAGAAATTGCTCTTTTCATCAAAATGATTGGTCTCTATCTTGATTGAGCTTATCTTTTTCATCTTCTTCAATCTTCTTCAATCTTGATCAACACCACTGTAATCTGGCACTCTTATACAATCTGACCCTAATACCAATTATCATGATACCACTTACTCTAGTACCACTTATTAAAAAAATCTTTTATGTGGAATATAGATTCCACTGGGCTAAGATCAAAATACTGGTGATGATGTCAATACTGCAAATAGAAAGAAGAAGAGATACAAAAAAAAGGATATAATCAAATATATGGATTGATCAAAGGCTTGCCTCCATGAAATATGCAAGCTGCACTATAAGAAAAGAAAAAATTTGTAAGAGAAGATTACACTCTCTCAACCTTCATACTTCAATCCATCTCTCTTAACAAGAAGCATAATCCTTAACAAAGCTCTCTCTCTAGGAGACTTCTTATAGCTCTGACCACTACCTGACAATCTGCCCGAAGTGCTGCTATGGTACTTCTACTCTCTGTTGGCTCCTCTTCACTGTAGCTTTAATTTGCTAACCCACCACTCTACCATAAGCCATAAGGGCCTTGTAAAGCCTTAAACCTCAATTAAATTCAATTAATAATAGGACCAAATAAGATCTTGGACCATTGGATCTCACCTGCAAGCTTTGCTGGCCCTTTGATCGTGCGTCGCATGAAAATCAACATGAAAAACAACCATAGACCCTATAAACCCTTAAGCAAACCACGCGAAGGCATGGACTGATAGATAATATGTAGGGTTTCATGCTTAAATTTTAAAATATTTTTGAAATAAATCATAGTGGAAGATGTAGATTAAACTATTTAATCTACAAAAGCATATAATCTAATTACTAAATCCTACATCTAGGACCTATAACATGTCATAATGCATGCATAAATCTAAAAGTAAATATTTTGGTATTGATCAAATCAATATCCTAGATCTAAAATAATTCTAGATCTAGATCCTAGATTGCATCTAGGTAAGAGAAGAGATCAAATCTTTTATCTTCGTGTAGGTCGAGAACTCCATGGTTGATTTTCATTATTGTCTTTGGAGCTGCACACACATTCGACTTCTACAGATAAGCTATATGAGGCTGCAACATAAATCAGAGGTTCATCGAATGAAGATCCGCTCGAAGTACTAGCTTCTTGTGGATCTCTTCTGATGGTTATTCTAAAAAAATATTCTTAGATCTCTTGGATACTCCAAGAGACGAAGAAAACAAGAAGGAATAAGAAAGAAATTCAATCCTTGGATCTTTAAAAAATTAAAAAATAAAAAATAAGAAAAAAATACTCTAAGAGAAGATAGGTCTTCTCTTTTAGGACATCAACGATTGATGTCCTGAAAATATCTCTATACTAGGATAAGAGAAGACCTTCTCCTCTAGATTTTTTTCATGCTTTCAAATTTAACATTCTTTAATTTTTTTTCATAAAAAAATCTCATAAATAAATAAAGAAGAAGGATTTTCAAGAAAACCCTAAGAAAAGATCTTTCTTCTCTTCTTCTTCTTCTCTCATCAGGACATGATCAGATCATGTCAAAAAGGATCACCATGCCTCAACACCTTGGAGCACTCATCCCCACACCCTCTCCCTCTCTCTCTCTCTCAAATTTTTTATCATATAAAAAATACATAAAAGAATAAGAAGGAAAAACTTAAAAGAAAAAATCAAGAGAAGACAATCTTCTGTTACCTTTGTCCCTTCAAGATATCAACTTTTGATGTCTAGATAAAGACCTCTTCTCCAAGAAACTTCATGCCCCAAACCTCCATGCCTCCTCCTCCTTTTCTTTTTATTTTTTTATAAATTTTTTAAGATTTTTTAGATCCAAAAACATCTTATAAGAGGTGCCCCCATTAGATAAGGAAGACTAGGTCAAACCTAGTCTTATATGGACTCTAGGAAGGAGTTTTAGGAGATGTCCAACTCTTGGATGCCTCTCCCTCTATTTTTTTGGTATGAAAACTAGGAAACCACATATAAAACCAAACAAAATAAGTGCACAAAAGAAAGCGAGGCATGGAGAAAAAAATTTATTAGGAAAGGAGGTGTTTTGGAGAATTAGGACTCTATCAAATAGAGTCCAAGTCTTAACAACTTTCTTTATTTGACCAAGTCAAATAAAATTCCAAAAATATCTGGTAGGAGGAATGGAGAACCAATATTAAGCATGGAGAAACTCAAAAAAATTTGGAATTAAAAATATAATGGGTGTGGGATCTTTCTTAGGTGGCGAAAGAGTGAAGGGAAGAGTCCTAGTCTAACTAGAACTCTCCAATGTAGACTAAGTCAAACCCAATTTAAATCTCATTTAAATTAGATTTGAGTTAATCTAATTAAAACATAATTCTAATCTAATTAGAAGCCTAATTAAATTAGATTTAAACTATATTTAAATCTGATTTAAATCCCAAGTTAATTTGAAATTTGGTGCATTCAAGTCCTAGTCCAATAAGAAGTTGTTCTCCCTTGTAATTAGCTTATCCAATAAATTAACTAAAATTAATCCAACTAAGTATAAACTAATTTTAATTGAATCTAATTCAATTAAACTTGATCTTAGCTTAATTTCTCAATCAAATTGAGTCAATTAGCAATCCAATTGCTAATCGATCCTCCTGCAATATTTGCATTAGGTCAAATATCAATCGTATTGATAGTTTGACCTTAAAATGATTCTCAATCATCAATTCACCATCTAATCAGGTTACAATCTCTAATATATATGATCCCATAGGTTCAAACCTAAGCCAATAGCATAGGAACCAATTCTTGTACCAATTGAAATGACTATCTAGCAATGGTACTCGATGTCCAGATAGGTCGAATATATGCAAAGTAACATTCTTAGAATTCTGGCCCATGGTTACCATATAATTCATCCCTTGGATCAATAATACTTAAGATGACTTTGAGTACACTATCAACATACAAGTCATCTTTATTATGTTTCAAAATTTTGCAAATTTCGTGACTCCTCACGAGGATTACCCAGGCCTAGGTTTTGCTAAATAAAATACAATGAATTATTCTCTTCCTAAAGTTAATAAGGAGTGGTCAATCCTATCTGACTCACACACCAACTCTATAAGTACTTGACTGTGTCCAAAAATCTTTCAAATCTATGTTAAAAATATAGACAGTCTAGCACCAAAGTACAATGAGTTGTTTGCAAGTCACCGTGGTGATCTCAGATCGAAGGAATACTTATACCAATTAGCTTTAACTAGCTACTCTTGATAGTAGAGTGCTACATTAATCATGTTTAGTGCAGATGTACTTCTATATCTCACCTGGATGCCATATCAATGTCTCCACACTACTTGGTTACGAGGACAACCAACGCATATGGCATACAACGACCTACACTTGATAAGTTATTATTCTTGTTAATAACTTATTATTTGATCATAAATAATTTAAGAATCATCCAATAAATTTTTTTTTATCGATTGATTATGGTTCTAAGAACTTCATCATAATTTAAGAGTTTATTTAAGAAAGATAGAACTTCAATGATGAATCAGCCAAATAACTATTATTATTAAATAATTTATATACTAATTTTAATCATCTATTACTTAGATGACTGGCTTTAGGATACATTTTTTAATATGGACCACATGAAAATGATAGGTGGCACCATGGACCATGGTAGACTTGAAGAAAAAGTCTAGGGCTTCTAGCATGTATTTTAAATTTTTTTCAAAACTAGATCAACGAAAGTAATAAATTAATCATATTAATTTATTAAAATATAAATAAATCATAGATCTAGGATCTAATAATATGATCTATGCATAAAAATAAATTTAAAAATTAAATATTAAATAAAAACATGGATGTTGATCATATCAACATCAAACAAAAATCTAGATCTGATCTAGACTACTATTGAGATCAAATCTCAATAACTTTTTTGCAAGTTGGGATCTTCACTTTTTGATCTAAGGCTGAGGTTGTCACTTTAAGCCATACGTGCATCTAACCTCTATGAGAAGTCCACAGGAAACTCTGATCATTGATCCGAAGTCCAATAACTAGAAATCAGCATAGTGTGCTAGCACTATGCTAATCCTTCTTTGATGGTTGATGGTGAATCCTCTTCTTAGAACGATCTTGGACTCTCCAAGGACCAAAAAAGAAATGGGAGGATCTGAAAGAATTCTTTTTCTCATCTTTTTCACTCAAAGAGATTGTGGAAAAGGGATTTAAGAGAACCTAGAGAAGACCTTTCTTCTACCTTCCTTTTCTCTCACCAAGACACAATAGTTTGTGCCTCTACAAAACCCCATGTGCAAAGACCCTTGGCACCCAAGGTTCCCATGCCCAAGCCCTCTCTCTCAGGTTTAATACCTTAGAAATCTCATGCCCTAACTTTCTTCAAATAGAGAGTTATGATAGAGTCCTTATCTAGATCACATACCTAAAAAGGTATATCCAAATTGAGCAAGGATTGGGGTGCCCAACTCTTGGGCACCTCCTCCTTATTTTGTAGCATGGACTCCAAGGAATATGCACACAAAAATCTCCTATTTCCTACAAAAAAAATCTGGTGGGTTGGTACCTCAAGAGGATAGGAAAAGTTGATGTGCGAAACTCTATCCAATAGAGTCCTAGGTCAAAATAACTTATTTATTTTGATTTATTCCACAATCAATTTTCTTCTAAAAAGATGGGAGGCACAATGGAGGCATGGAGGCTCTCTGGGCATGAGAAATCTGATGCAAATTCCAAGAAAAAATGGTGTGGGGTGGTGAGTTGGCGTAAGGGAGAAGTCCTAGTTAAACTAGACTTCACGCTTTGACTATTCAAAGCTATTATTTAGCCCAATTAAAATAGATCTGAGTGCAATCTAATTAATGATGTTTCTAATCTAATTAAAAGCCTAATAAAATTAGATTAAGTTTAATTTAATTTTAATTTTAAATTTTAATCAAATTAGAAATTAGGTATACTCAAGTCCTAACTTAATTGGGACTTATTCTTCCTTGCAATTGGCCATAAATCAGTTGAATTTGATCCAATCAAATCCAAACCAAATTTAATTCAATTATATTCAATTAGACTTGATCTCAGCCCTTAACTTCGATCAGATTGAGCTAATTAGTAATTTGATTGCTAATCAATCCTCCTAAAATACTTGCACCAGGTCAAACATCAATTGTATTGAATATTTAACAGTAAATTGATTCTCAATCATTATTCAACCATCCGAATAGATTGAGATCTCTTATATGTGTGACCCCATATATTCGAACCTAAGCTGGTAGCATAAGAACAAATTTTTGTATCAATCAAAATGACCATCTAGCAATAGTACTCGATGGTCGGATAGGTCGAATATATAAAGTAACACTCTTAGAATCCATATTGATATAGTTTCCGTATAATTCATCCTCTTGATTTAAATGCTCATAAGATAACTCAGGATTTAACTGTTAACTCTGAATAGGTCATCTACATTATATTTCAAAATACGAAATTCATCTTATGGATTACTCTAGCTAAGATTTTGCTAAATTGAAATACAACGATATATTATCTCAAAACTCTTGGAGTGGTCAATCCCATCTTGATCACTAATCAACTTTGCAAGTACTTGACTGTGCCCAAAAATCTTCTATCACTAAATTAGAAATTCAGGAGTTTGACACCAAAACATAGTAAGTTGCTTGCAAGCTACCATGGCAATCTCAGGTCTAAGGGATACTTATATCCATATCCCATCAAAGCAATTTTCAATTGTAGAATGCTCTGAAGTTGGTCATGCTCTATGACAATGTTATCCTACATCTCACTTATATGCCATACCAGTACCTCCACACTCTTTGGTTAAGAGGACAACCAATCTATATGGCACACAACGATCTATACCCGATAAACATTATCATCCTAATTAATAATATTGCATTTAGTCATGAATAGTTTAAGGACTAATCGATAAATCATCTCTTTATTGAATCTAAATAGTCCTAAGAGCTTCATCACAATAAAAAAGTTCATTAAAAGATGTAGACTTATGATAAAAAATATCAAAATATATTTTTATTTAATAATAAATTATTTATAATTATAAAATAGTACAATCATCAATAGGTTGATGATTGATTTTGGAACATATTTTTCAATAAGATCGCACAGTTCGGGCCACACCCACACGTGTTGGGTCACACACGCATCCTATACTATGGCTGTGCATGCACCTATGCACTGGGCTCACCCACATGCTGGGCCTACACCTGCATGCCTAGGCCATGCCCACATGCAGGCCACACCCTGCTGCAGGCCTCTGGGCCATGAACTACTATGAACTCCTCTATCAAGAATTTTTCTATTACTATGGATCTAATTCGAGGCATTTTTTTCAACACCACCCTCATTGGCAAGATCAAAAATTAATGCACAACCTCCATTGGCAGGGTCAGAAATCAACGTATAACTCATTGGTAGGGTTTAGAATATAGTTAGTGTTAGATATATGTGCCCTAGAAGCCAGAATTGGCTGACACTTGTAATACACTTCTAGGGGCAAAATTATAATTTTGACTATAATTAATGAAATGGGTTATTTTCTATCACACCTGTGTATTTAGTGTCTGTGATACATCCTTTGAGTTAATGGTAATGATAATTCATATTTTCAAGAGTTGAAAATTTAAGACATGAATAATCATTATTAACTCATAAACAGCTTCCGACCATAGGATCATCACGAGGATGGTGATTGATCCGGAAGGTTGGTGTACGATCGCTTCTCTTTAGTAGATGAGTCTTGAGTCTACGGTGTGGAGACACCGGAGCGAGAGTACAGGTACTCGTTAGAGAACGAGGGCACTGAGCGTGACCACCTCGAGTAGTCATTAGGAAGTCTACCTTCTCGTCAATGACTGACTCGATGCTGCAGTAGTGTGTCTGGTTCTTTGACCTGAGATGCATCGGCAGTTCACCTTGAGGGTGTTATAGTTTGACTACACCATTACTCGGTCTCCTAGCCATATGGAACCCTGAGGTGTATGTTGGCTATAGCATGTTCATTGTAGGAACTGGATTGCATCAAGATGGAATCTATCTACCTCGGTGGTAGAGGAGTAGCCCTATGATGATCATGAGAATCAAGTCCAGAAATCCATGGCCATGGTAGAGTGAAATAATAGAAAGAGTTTCTATTTAGATTTTCACATTGGACTCGAATCGAATGATTACATCATATGACAGAGACTAGGGTTTGACGAGTTCACCTTAACCCTAATCTGATCGGGGCTCAAGATAGAAGAACTTAATCACACAGGTAGCTGCACCAAGAGGTTCGCATTCAGCTCTGATGGGTTGCCACCATATACTGCTAGGTGTCACTGGTGGATTTTGGGAGCAATTAGAATGATTTAGATGATCGATCATTCTAGCTGTTCGAATCAGAAGAGTTCTGATCCATCGAAAGGAGTTTCGATGATGTCTATGATAGAGATCATGACATATCCCATTACCATACAGAACTGAACCTAACTGGGTCACACAAACAAGGGTTTGAATCTGGTGATCATCAATTGAACTGATCTAGTTCAATTGATCTGAATGAGATTCAATTAGGTTCAAGGAAATCGTGCTAGCACTCGATTGAACCTAACGTTCTTCTTTTACTATCATAAATAAGTTGTCCTGACTGAGCCAAAGGAGTTTGTGCTCAATCAGAGGCCTTCATATGGTCTGACTGGAGGTTGTCCAAGTCAGAATAGGTTGTCTTATTTGTAAGACATTACCTGCCATTTTTGGTCACCTGCCATTTCTTGTTCTTTGACTTTGGTCAAAAGTCTACCTTTGACTGGTCAAACGTTGACCATTGACCCTTTGACTTTTGACCACATGTCATGCACCTATTGGAGAGCTGGTGGGGGCCTGTCCCCCTGCCAGAACCTGGCAAGGAGAAGGGCGCACGCCAAGGGTGGCGTGAGCCCAAGTAGGAGGCGCCTAGGAGTCCTTGTTGGACAAGGACTCCACCTCCCTTTTGGATTCCAATCAGAGTTCTACTAAGAATCCAGTTTGACTGGTCTTAGGCGCCCTCTAAGGAGGAATCCAGGGGTCTCTATTCCAACCAATCAGATTTAGATCTGATTTCACAAAGGGTTGTGATTGGTTGAGAGGAAGAGGAGTTGGATCACAAGAGGTCTATAAATAAGACCCTGCGCCCAACCCTAATTCTAATGTAATTCAATTGAGAAACCCCACGCCCCAAGGCTGCCTCTCCCCTCCTTCTCCATGCCATAGTCTCTTCTCCCCTTGCTCTCCACGTCCAAAAGGTGTTTTGGACTTAGGTTGGTGCGATTCAGATCAAGGAAAGGCGATCAAAAGCAAGAAGGCTGCGCTGCTGCAAAAGGACGACTGCAGATCTTCAAAAGAGTTTTGAAGATCCTCCAGATCAGATCCAGATCTGATTTTTGGAGGTGTGATAGAGAAGAAGAGGATCTCCAGATCCAACCCGAGTGGATACCGGTAGAGGCCAGGCGCTTGCGTGGCTAAGATCCAGAACCTTCCGCTGCAATCAGGATCATCTACAGGGTAATAGGATTACCCAAATCAGGTAAATTAAATTTGATTTAATTTATCTTATTTTATTTTATTTATTAAAATAATAAGAATCAGATCTAAAACATATCAAGATCTGATTGAGATCAAGAGAAAATTTTTGAAATATATCTCTTGATCTAATCAGATCTGGACGAACCTGGACCGGGAAATCAGGATTTCCCTTCAACTGGTATCAGAGCCATGGTTCTAAATTGTTTAGATCTGATTTTAATTTTATTTTAATTAGAAAATAAAGTGATTTCAGATGTCACATGAGATGTGATCAGATCTGAAATCAGAAAAAATTAAAATTAAATGATTTGGATCTAAGAACATGAAGATATGCATGACTAGTTCTAGAATAGAATAGTTCTATAGAATAGTTTTGCATGTCTTTGATTTAATCTGATTAAATCATATTTTAGATCTTCTTATTTACTATTTTTTGATATTATAAGTGTTATAATAACATCTGATAAACAGCAAATAAAAATTATTTAATTTTAAATATCATATGAGATATGATTGATGCATGTCTAGACTAGTTGTAGAATAGTTCTACATAATTGTCTAGATTAGAATTTATTTTGATTAGATCAATTTAAATCTAATTTTTTAGATTATTATGAGATAATTTAGATCTGAAAACATGCATGATTATGATACATGAGATGTATGCAAAATATGCCATGATTAGATCTACTTTATATATGAGATATATGATATAGATCTGATATTGTTTTGTAGTATTGAATGTTCCTGATTAAGGCGTTCCTCTTGGCCGTCCGGTCATAAGAACGAAGAAGGGTTTAAAGGCCCTCTCTTCCCATTCGATGGGGTGTTCTTATGACGTGTAGGGGTGCTGCGTGTTCGTCCTTAATCAGAAACCCAAAACTTACTTTCTGCAAAACCCTAGATCCTGAAACCCTAGGATTTATTGTGCATATTTTGTTTATGAACCCAACTTAATTAAGAATTAAGTTTATGGAATATTAATTAGGTCTAAAATTGAGAATTTCAGATCTAAGACATATTCATAATACTGGGTTCGGGCTTGGGTAGCTCAATTAGGTCTAAGCGGTTGATCAAACCGAATCAAGAGTTGGTTAGATGGGATCAACAATGCTTAAATTGACCAGCCTAATAGGATTAAGTCTGGGTCAAGATCGAGTCACGATCAAGCAAGACCTAATTAGGCTCAGAGGTTAGAGTCTGGATTGTAGGCTAACCCAATTGGTTCTGACTCAACAATTTGGTGTCTAAGGTAAGTTTGGCACAGACGACCGACTGGTTTTTAATTGGAAGCTACTCGACCTGAATGCGTTCTTGTGCGAGTTAATGGCATATTCCTTCCACCGGTCTCACTTACCTGGCCATATCTGTTGACACAGTTCTGATCTGAGGTGGTCAATAATCCGAGCTAACCCATGCCACTAGGTTAGTCATAATTGTTATGACTAAGCCAAGTCTAGTTTAATGAGACCTGAATCAATTCTCCCTAAGAAAAGATTAAGTCTGAGGTCTTCCACCATTGTAGATGTGCGGGCCCTTCCCGGGGTTGATTGTTCTCGGCTGGATACAGTGGCTCAGTTGCACCGGGAAGATGCAACCATGTCTATTAGGCATTGGATGCTATGGGCTGGAGGATGAGTTGGGCTCAATATTTCGGATACGGTGAGAGACCTCAATTAGGAACCCAGTCTATGCAAATGGTGGGTCTGACTTAACTAAGGAGTGGATCAATATTCCGGATACGGTGAGATTCATGAATTAGAGACCAAGTTTGGGTGCACCATGATTAGAGAATCATTGAACAAGAGTTGTTCACTCATTGGCTAACCCATCACCAATAACTGTTAGGTGAGGTGATGAGTCAGTTGGTGAGACCGCACCACCCACTAGAAATCATTAATCGTGGAGATTTTCGCATCTCTACAGAGGGAGTGTAGGGATCCGAGAAAATAGTGGGAGCTAATTTGTTTAAAAATAAAATCCCTAAACAAATTGGTCAAGTCAAAATTACAGTATCTAACTAGAATCTTTGACTCTCTACAGGAAAATGTCTGCGTCCAACCCATTGGCACGTATCCTGGACACACATAGACTGACTGGACCCAATTATAAAGATTGGCTCAGGAACTACAAAATTATTTTGGGTTCAGAGAAGTTAACCCATGTTTTGGACCAGGACCCTCCCACCTTACCAGCCTCGTCCATCCACTGAACAGAGAGCGTCTCTGGAAAAATGGATTGACGAAGATAATAAGGCCAGATACTACATGTTGGGCTCGATGTCTGATGAGCTCCAGCGCCAACATGAAGATATCGGGACTGCTCGCCAAATGTTGGCTCACCTGCAGGAGATGTTTGGTGAACAGAGTCGCGCAGCCAAATATCAAGTCACGAAATGACTTTTTAAGGCTAAGATGCGTGATGGGCAGTCAGTCCAAGATCACTGTCTGACAATGATCAAGGACATGGAAGAGCTTGAGAAGCTCGGTGTGAAGTTGGACTTGGATCTGCAGAACGATATTATTCTGCAATCCTTGACTGATGCATATGGGCAATTCATCATGAATTACCACATGCATAAACTTCAAAATTCCTTGGCCGAAGTTAATGAATATGCTGGTTACCGCTGAGCTTTCTATGAAAGGTTCTAAAGGCTCAGTTCTTGCTATGGAACGGACTTCTTCCAAAAGAAAGTCTTATGGAAAGAAAAAGAAGTCTGTGAAAAAGCAAAAGGTGGAAGGATCAAAGAAGAAGAAGGCAGAACCGAAGAAGAAGAAGGCCGATGGTCAAAGGAAAGTGTTTCCATTGCAACAGCGACGGCCATTGGAAGCGGAACTGCCCTACTTACCTGGCCACCCTGAAGAACAAGAAGGAAGGTCCTTCTGGAGGTATGCTCGTTATTGAGTCTAACCTTACGGTTTCTTCTGCATCCAGTTGGGTGCTTGACTCTGGTTCTAGTGCTCATCTGTGCACTTCTATGCAGGGTCTTGAGGATAGCAGGAGGCTGAGGGATGGAGACATGATCCTACGCATCGGTAATGGAGCAAGAGTTGCTGCAGTAGCCGTGGGAACATACCCTCTTCGATTACCATCTGGTTTAGACTTAGTTTTGAAAGACTGTTATTATGTGCCTGCAGCTAGCAGGAATTTGATTTCTGTTTCATGCTTAGCACAAGAAGGCTATGTGATTCACCTTCTTTAAGGACCATTGTAACATTCTTTATGAAAGAAATAAAATTGCAAATGGTTTCCTTATTAATGGTCTTTATCAGCTACATATTGATGTACCTATTTCTAACTATCGAGCAAAACGTGAATGCCAAACGACCTAGGGATAGTCCAAACGACAGATATCTATGGCACCTGAGATTAGGTCATATAGCAGAAGATAGGATCAACAAATTGGAGAAAAATGGGCTATTGAGTCCATTGACTTTTGAGTCATATCCAACTTGTGAATCTTGTCTTCAAGGCAAAATGACTAAACTCCCTTTTGTTGGACATGGGGAGAGGGCCACAGATCTCCTTGCCCTAGTACATACTGATGTGTGCGGCCCATTTGATGTGCCGGCTAGAGGCAATTTTGTCTACTTCATTACCTTTACCGATGATCTGTCTAGGTATGGGTATGTGTATCTTATGAGACACAAGTCTGAAGCTTTTGAAAAGTTCAAAGAATTCAGACATGAAGTAGAAAAACAAACTGGAAAACCCATTAAGGTTCTTCGATCAGATCGAGGAGGTGAATACCTTAGCCGGGAATTCCTAGACTATCTTAAGGAAAATGGCATAGTCTCTCAATGGACTCCACCAGGAACACCTCAACTCAACGGGGTTTCAGAATGGAGAAATCGGACTCTATTGGATATGGTTCGATCCATGATGAGCTTCACAGACCTCCCTGATTTTCTTTGGGGACACTCATTGTTAACTTCAATTTATCTACTGAATAGGGTTCCCTCTAAAACCGTTCCTACCACACCGTATGAGATATGGCACGGTAAGAAACCAAGTCTGAGTCATCTCAGAATTTGGGGTTGTCCGGCTCATGTCAAAAGACAACAAGCGGACAAGTTAGAGTTTAGGTCCTTTAGAGCTCGATTCATAGGATATCCTAAAGAGTCATTAGGATACTATTTCTACATTCCAGAAGACCACAATGTGATTGTGAGTCGACATGCCATCTTTCTTGAAAAATAGTTTATTCAAGATAGCGGCATTGGAAAGCAGATTAAGCTTGATGAGAAAGTCTCACAAGTACAACGAGCTAAGGACCAATTGGAACCAAATCAGGTTGAGCCAATAAGAACACTACCTCCTCCACCTCGTAGATCGGAAAGAGTTTTCCGTCCCCCTGAAAGATACTTAGGTATTATTTCAGAGGAAGTAGAGGAAATGTTCCTCGTAGGTAATGGTGCTCATGGTGATGATCCCAAAACTACAACGAGGCGATATCAGATATCGACTCCGAGAAATGGCTAGAGGCAATGCAGTCAGAAATTGACTCGATGCACTCAAACCAAGTCTGGACCTTGGTAGATCCACCAGAAGGTATAGTACCTATTGGGTGTAAATGGATCTTCAAGAGAAAGATTGGTGCAGATGGGAATGTGGAGACATTCAAGGCTAGACTAGTGGCAAAAGGTTATAGTCAACGCGAAGGCATTGACTATCAGGATACCTTTTCCCCAGTGGCTATGCTAAAATCCATCCGCACATTGCTTGCCGTTGCAGCCTATTTCGATTATGAAATATGGCAAATGGACGTGAAAACGGCATTCTTAAATGGATATCTTGAGGAAGATATCTATATGGAACAGCCGCTAGGTTTCACATCCAGTGATACTGATCACAAGGTTTGCAAGCTGCAAAGGTCCATATATGGACTTAAGCAAGCATCTCGGAGCTGGAACACTCGTTTCAATGATGTGATCAAAAAGTTTGGTTTCATCAAAAATGAAGAGGAACCATGTGTTTTCAAAAAGGGTCAGTGGGAGCGCTGTTGTCTTCCTCGTATTGTACGTGGATGACATCCTCCTTATTGGGAATGATATTCCCATGTTGACATCAGTCAAATATGGTTGTCCAAGGAATTCTCCATGAAAGACCTAGGTGAAGCATCCTTTATTCTAGGAATTAAGGTCTATAGGGATAGACCGAATAGGATGCTAGGACTTTCACAGAAGATGTACATAGAGGAAAGTACTAAAGAGGTTTAGTATGGAAAACTCTAAGAGGGGATTAATACCCTTCAGACATGGTATTCATCTTTCCAAGAAGATGTGCCCCTAGCACACCTGAGGAAATAGAACGCATGAGCAAGATCCCTTATGCTTCTGCAATAGGGAGCCTCATGTATGCCATGCTATGTACACGACCTGATATAGCCCATGCTGTGAGTGTCACAAGCAGATATCAGTCAAATCCAGGTGAAGAACACTGGACTTCTGTGAAATGTATCCTTAAGTACTTGAGAAGAACTAAGGATATGATGTTGGTCTTTGGTAATGGAGAACTCCAAGTCCAGGGATACACAGACTCGGATTTCATGTCCGATATAGATGATCGAAAGTCGACATCTGGAGTCTGTTTGTGTGCAATGGTGGTGCTGTCAGCTGGAAGAGTTCCAAGCAAACTGTGATAGCAGATTCCACCATGGAAGCAGAATATATCGCTGCATCAGAGGCTGCGAAGGAAGCATTCTGGTACAAGAAGTTTGCTGCAGAAATTGGAGTAATGCCATCAGATGCCATTCCTCTATACTGCGACAACAATGGCGCCATAGCCCTTGCTAAGGAGCCGAGGTCTCACCAGAAATCCAAGCACATTGAGCGGCGATACCACCTCATCCGCGATTACCTCGAGAAAGGTTACGTCGAGGTCAAGAGAGTCAACTCCACAGATAATGTGGCAGACCCACTTACAAAGCCGTTGGGCCAGCAGAAGATCGAAGCCCACCTTGAGAAGATGGGACTTAGACTTGTAGCCAATTGGCTTTAGGACAAGTGGGAGATTGTTAGATATATGTGCCCTAGAAGCCAGAATTGGCTGACACTTGTAATACACTTCTAGGGGCAAAATTATAATTTTGACTATAATTAATAA
The DNA here is from genome assembly GCA_006176705.1 of Cocos nucifera. NCBI lineage: Eukaryota > Viridiplantae > Streptophyta > Magnoliopsida > Arecales > Arecaceae > Cocos > Cocos nucifera. Next base: position 1,271,715 of record QRFJ01000109.1, on the reverse strand, counting down.
AATGGGTTATTTTCTATCACATATGTGTATTTAGTGTCTGTGATACATCCTTTGAGTTAATGGTAATGATAATTCATATTTTCAAGAGTTGAAAATTTAAGACATGAATAATCATTATTAACTCATAAAATGCTCCCGACCATAGGATCATCACGAGGATGGTGATTGATCCGGAAGGTTGGTGTACAATCGCTTCTCTTTAGTAGATGAGTCTTGAGTCTACGGTGTGGAGACACCGGAGCGAGAGTACAGGTACTCGTTAGAGAACGAGGGCACTGAGCGTGACCACCTCGAGTAGTCATTAGGAAGTCTACCTTCTCGTCAATGACTGACTCGATGCTGCAGTAGTGTGTCTGGTTCTTTGACCTGAGGATGCATCGGACAGTTCACCTTGAGGGTGTTATAGTTTGACTACACCATTACTCGGTCTCCTAGCCATATGGAACCCTGAGGTGTATGTTGGCTATAGCATGTTCATTGTAGGAACTGGATTGCATCAAGATGGAATCTATCTACCTCGGTGGTAGAGGAGCAGCCCTATGATGATCATGAGAATCAAGTCCAGAAATCCATGGCCATGGCAGAGTGAAATAATAGAAAGAGTTTCTATTTAGATTTTCACATTGGACTTCGAATCGAATGATTACATCATATGACAGAGACTAGGGTTTGACGAGTTCACCTTAACCCTAATCTGATCGGGGCTCAAGATAGAAGAACTTAATCACACAGGTAGCTGCACCAAGAGGTTCGCATTCAGCTCTGATGGGTTGCCACCATATACTGCTAGGTGTCACTGGTGGATTTTGGGAGCAATTAGAATGATTTAGATGATCGATCATTCTAGCTGTTCGAATCAGAAGAGTTCTGATCCATCGAAAGGAGTTTCGATGATGTCGATGATAGAGATCATGACATATCCCATTACCATACAGAACTGAACCTAACTGGGTCACACAAACAAGGGTTTGAATCTGGTGATCATCAATTGAACTGATCTAGTTCAATTGATCTGAATGAGATTCAATTAGGTTCAAGGAAATCGTGCTAGCACTCGATTGAACCTAACGTTCTTCTTTTACTATCATAAATAAGTTGTCCTGACTGAGCCAAAGGAGTTTGTGCTCAATCAGAGGCCTTCATATGGTCTGACTGGAGGTTGTCCAAGTCAGAAAAGGTTGTCTTATTTTGTAAGACATTACTGCCATTTTTGGTCACCTGCCATTTCTTGTTCTTTGACTTTGGTCAAAAGTCTACCTTTGACTGGTCAAACGTTGACCATTGACCCTTTGACTTTTGACCACATGTCATGCACCTATTGGAGAGCTGGTGGGGGCCTGTCCCCCTGCCAGAACCTGGCAAGGAGAAGGGCGCACGCCAAGGGTGGCGTGAGCCCAAGTAGGAGGCGCCTAGGAGTCCTTGTTGGACAAGGACTCCACCTCCCTTTTGGATTCCAATCAGAGTTCTACTAAGAATCCAGTTTGACTGGTCTTAGGCGCCCTCTAAGGAGGAATCCAGGGGTCTCTATTTCAACCAATCAGATTTAGATCTGATTTCACAAAGGGTTGTGATTGGTTGAGAGGAAGAGGAGTTGGATCACAAGAGGTCTATAAATAAGACCCTGCGCCCAACCCTAATTCTATGTGAATGCAATTCAATTGAGAAACCCCACGCCCCAAGGCTCCTTCTCCATGCCATAGTCTCTTCTCCCCTTGCTCTCCACGTCCAAAAGAGTTTTGGACTTAGGTTGGTGTGATTCAGATCAAGAGAAAGGCGATCAAAAGCAAGAAGGCTGCGCTGCTGCAAAAGGACGACTGCAGATCTTCAAAAGAGTTTTGAAGATCCTCCAGATCAGATCCAGATCTGATTTTTGGAGGCGTGATAGAGAAGAAGAGGATCTCCAGATCCAACCCGAGTGGATACCGATAGAGGTCAGGCGCTTGCGTGGCTAGATCCAGAATCTTCCGCTGCAATCAGGATCATCTACAGGGTAATAGGATTATCCAAATCAAGTAAATTAAATTTAATTTAATTTATCTTATTTTATTTTATTTATTAAAATAATAAGAATCAGATCTGAAATATATCAAGATCTGATTGAGATCAAGAGAAAAACTTTTGAAATATATCTCTTGATCTAATCAGATCTGGACGAACCTAGATCGGGAAATCAGGATTTCCCTTTAGTTAGACTATGAACACAAATTCGATCCATATCAAAATACTTTTGCAACATAACTAATAGAGCATGATGTTGTCATTAAGATACCGTATTTATTAATTTAAATATTTAATTTTTTAAAATAATTAAAAATATATAAAAAGAAGTGAGTCAGATCGAATCCATGGAGAAGGCAATATTTTAGATTTAAAATCTTTGATCTTAGAAAAAAATTTAAAAAATAAAATTAAAATTAAAAAATTAAAATTAAAATTATAATAAAAATAAATAATAAAAATTTAAATAGCATGAAAATAAATTTTTGGTACTAAAATCTACTATCTAAATCTTAGCATCCACATGTAATAAAAATAAAGAGCATAAATTTAAAGAGCACGAAGATAAATTTTACATTAATTAAAATTCTAAATTTAAATATATAAAATTAAAAAGAATAAGAAAAGAAGGATAAATAAGAAATAATGATCTTGATCTTGGATTGATGATGGCAAAAAGATGGCATAGAAGACAAGCTCTTCTTCTCAGCACTCGTTGCCTTGAAGAAGCCTTCAACCCAAGCTTGGCTCCCACTCAATACCATAGCCTCCTTTTGATCGAAGACAAAAATTTCTATTTAGCTGAGGCCCTTAAAAAGAGTAGATAAGTGCCAGTGAAGAATTCATATGAGACTAGGATTAAAACTCATGAAACTAAATCAAATAGGGCCATCTACTGTTAATACTGATCGCTATCGGATTTGCATCAAATAGTCTAAAATCACCCAAAAATTAGCATAATTCAAGTCAGATTCAATTCAGGACATTCAATTGCACTTGTTCGTCATTTTGGGCCCTTAGATCATGCAAAAATTTCTTCTAGAGTCCTTCAAATCGACAACTCATTTCGTCCATCGAATCGCGATCGAGAGTGCTCAGGATCATTGGATCGCACAGAATTATATTTATGGATCTTGTGGACTGGGTGCTCTATGGTCTCCACCCAATCGCTGCTCGCCACACCACTTGAAAGGTCAATTTTGCTCCTATAAGCTGCACGATCTTTTCTATGGATCCTTTTAGGGTCCACACCTTCCAAATCAACAATTGGTCCACCATGCACGACATGGCTTTCTAACGTCAGGGTGACGTCAGTGCTAAGTCGGGCGGGCTGAACTAGGCTACGAGTTAGCGGGTTAGGCCAATTCACATGGCCTGCATACTGGGTTGTGCTTGGCCAGATGGCTTAGCAGGCTAAGCTGGGCCATTTTTTTTATTTTCTTTAAATTTTAAATTAATCTCTAAAGCAAAAATTTAAATAAGTTAAAAAAATTAATTATAATTTAATAAATTAAAAGAAAGCAACTATTTAATTAATTAAAATTTTGAGATTAATTAAAAGTATTTTATAATTTTGAATCCATCCCTAATATGATTATGATAATTTTTTTTAATGCAAGAATTTAATATTTTTAAGAATTTAATTATGATTATAACCTATTTTCTTTGAGCATGAACCGTATCTCCTGATCATGATCCATCTCAATAGAATCATAAGCTATTCGATACTTTAATTTTTTTAAAAAATTAATAACATAGTTTTTACTGATTTTCTCTAATAAACTATTAAATCAAGGATGGATTGTATCTCTTGATCACAATCCATCTCTATAAATATAGTTTATTTTAATATTAATCAATAATAAGTATGTTAATATTAGATCTCATGTAGGAAGAATAAGAGTTAAGATTGAATAGGAGAATATGTTATTCATTGCATAAAAAAATTATAAAAAATAAAGAAAAAAATACAACCATGCCCGAAGATTGCATCTACATCCTAGAATTTGATATTTAGCTGCTCATGATTTAAAATTTTCTGACTCCCGGCATCTTCAGATAACCTAAATAAATAAAAAAAATGAAAAAGAAAGAAGAAAGAAGAAGAGAGAGAGAAAAGAGAGATTTTAGAGGGCTAATTCTCCTCAAGAGGGGTATCTATTTTGATCCTTGCTTCTTGGCATGAGAAGAGCTTAAATAGAAGAAAAATAGAAATTTTTGTATCCTTGTTGGAGTCCAATCAGAGTCTAGATCGAATTTAATCATCCAAAATAGTTCTCACCATTAGATCTTGATCAAATAGCTTAAAATCAACTCAAAAATCCACCATATATCCTCTAAGATCATTTTTGGACCGTCGGATCGAAGCCAGGATGATTTTCGATCGTTAGATTGCACACTGGAGGCCTAAGAAATCTTATTCAAATTAAAAAATAATTTTTGCTGATGGATCTTCATCGGTTGTGATAATGACCATCGGATCATGCATCATTATTCCCGTGGACCATCGTGGACCGAGCTCGTCGAGGACCCCAGCCAATTAGAGCTTGCTACGCTGGATCAAAATATTGAAATACCCTTATATGTTGCGATATAAATTCCATAGATCTCTTAGCGGTCTAGGTTCGCCATGTGTCGTGCACCAATTCACCATGCCTGTTCAATGGACTGGCCGATTGGTCCACTGTGCATTAGTCTTTTTTTTTATTTTAAATTTCTAAGCTTTATAACTTTTTTTATTTTAGCTCCGATTTGAGTGAAATTTATTGCGTTAGAACCCATAAATCAAGTTTTTTTGCATTGGTGGGCTTTTTTCCTATAAAATACTAATAAAAGTATCAATTTCTTAAAATAAACTTTAATTATTATATATTTTAATACTTTTATTTAGTAATTTATGATAATTATCATGGATTTTAACGGATTATGATCAATAGGCTTCGTGTTATCAAGGGTGGTATGCCTCGGTAGCATGACCATATTATGTCCTCAATCATTATGAAAATTGTATAGAAATTATCAGCTTTGCATTTCAATTTGTTGAATGTGTAAGGTTTTTATTATGCAACAGCTTTGAAGGAAAAAGAAGTAGAAATCAAGTGCTTATATTTCCACATGATGGCTATGTTGACTTTAGGTTTGCTTCTTGTCATCATATTTGTGTTAAATGAGTCAAAATGTGAGATTAGTCCATTACTCACATCTTCATTTTGTTGTTGCAAATGACAATTAGAATTTGAAAGTGTGTTTGATTTGGGTGTATGGTTCAAAATATATCGTGAATGATCATCTGTATTCTTGTAATACTATTGGCAGCAAATTCTATAAAAGATAATTAAGGAAAATTTTTAAGCCTTGTTGATTTTATGGAATGTTATATAGTATGAAGCTTGATATTACATTCAACATGACCAAGTGTAGTCAAGAAGCATTGATTAGGACTTCAAATGGGAGTAGTCCTGTCCAAGTATAGTGAAACTCAATTTGGAGGCTGGATTTGTTTATCCATGCACTACATCCACCTATGTAATAGAATTGATGATCAAAGGGGTTCAAAGAGCACACACAGAACAGTTTTGCGCACAGACAAAATAGTTTTGAGGACTGACTTGCCATGAACACAAGCAAACTTGAAAATTAGGTCAACATATTCAACTAGAAAGGTTATTTTCTATATCCCTAACACATAGGGATAATCAGATCTTGAACCTCCTTTAATTCCCACCTTCACAATCTTCCTTCTTTTTTCTTCAAACCCTCTCTCCTTAGGCATAGTATCATGCCCCCAATCCAAGATTGTGAGCCAAAGATCGTAACCACCACCATATACTTATGGAGAACTCACTTCAAAAGTTGTAAGGCATTTACCACATACTCATAAAATACTCTCTCCACAATCATGCAAGACATTCTAACACGATATCAAATACATCATATGGAGATAATTTAAATAACTAACCAAAGTTTAATTAACTAACAAATCTAACTGATAAATAAAATTCTAGTCTTACATCCATTTAACCTTGAATAATAATTCTATAAAATATGGCAATAAATCTAAATCTAAATTATGCTAATATTGTCAAATCTCGCTTCTAATATCACTCTTCTAAAGTTTATATTCGTAATAAAGCATCTGAATCTAAAAAAGAAAAAGAATGAGCTTGATAGTCTAATAAGCAATAAATATCTTGACTAGATAATTTATGTGATAATATAGGATGTGATAGTCAAAATATAATTTATCATTAATCGGTGCATAATAGAATTAAATTCATTTTCAAAACATAAATTCAATAATATCAATATCTTTTAAATATTTATAATCATATATCTGATTCAAAATCGATAATATTCAATAATCTGATTCAAAATAAATTTCATTCAACTTATTAGTCTTTAACTATGATCAAACTTATACCCTATGGTTGGGTCAAAATACTATACTTATACCCTATGGCAAAGCTAGAATACCATATTTATACCTTATGACAGGGCTAGAATATCATACTTATAGCCTATGAATAGGCTAGAATATCATACTTATACCCCATGGTTGGGTCAAAGTACCACATTTATACCCAATGGTTAGGCTAATAAATAACCTCTAATTGAAAGGATCCAAAACATAATCAAGTTAAATGTCCAAATTCGATTTGTTTCAAAATTCTTTTCATAGAATAATATGTATTTCATAATCAAAATATGCATATGTTGGTGCAGAAAATAGTACTAATGTCGAAGTTCATTGGAGCTAGTGAAGATGAGACCGCTGATGAGATCTGCAAAAAAAAGTTCAAACCGAAGGTGGATGGCTCCAGCAGGATCCTCCAACGATCAAGTTAGCTTTCTGACCAACAAGAATGGAGTACCCAAGAGAATATAAGCAGAGTGAGAGTTTAGAAAGAAGAAGCATATCTAAAGGATCCCTTATATAGATGAAGCACGTAATAGATTGATAGTGACAGTCATAATTGTCTGCTAATAGACTATTTGGGCCACTTGAAGTTTGTTACGGAGAGTGGATTATCATTTATCACGACTTGTAGGTGGTTGAATTTTATTTAATGGAGTTCAGATGATGATTAGAGTGTTTTATGTTGGCATAGAGGACTCGAAGTTGGGTGGGTCGAGCCTGGAGATCAGACTGTTAAATAGCAAAGGGTGGACTCGCTGTTGGTTGGATTTTGCCAGCACTGTCCGATAGCTTTGAGGAGCTCGACCGGAGCACCAGAGATTCGAGATTGTCAGGAAGGTAGGAAGGATGGGTGCTGAGATTCAAGACTTCTTGGTGATGCTGTCCTAGCTATTCAAAAGAGTTCAGCCAATACTTAAGGCTAACCCAGCAGGGTACTGAAGCTTACTATCTGTAGGAGAGCTGTCGCTCATTTTGGAATTGGGTCAAATTAGAGTTGAACAAAGAAATTCAGCTGGAATGGAGTTCAATTGGAGAGGAGTTTGGCTACCTTTGAGATCGGCCAAAAGCAGGCATGTTCTAGACTAAAATTCGGATTGTAGAAGTGCTGAGATTTATTATCCATAGAGTGGCTGCTATTCACTCCAAATTAGAAACTTGACGAGGTTCTTTTATCATTTGGACCTATTCGATCGATGGGCATGATGTAAATAGACCAGATCCGCGATCGTCAAAAAAGAGATGAAGGAACTCGGCCACCCTCAAGATCAACCGCCATCCACTAAAGTAGATCAAAGGAATTTGGTTAGATAAAATCCCGTTTAAGCAAAGCCTAATTGGAAAGGAGTTCTTTTGAGAAGGAGTTCAACTAGGAAGGAGTTCTTCTAAGAAGGAGTTCGACTGGAAAGAAGTTTTTCTTAGAAAAAGTTTGATTAGGAAGGAGTTTGACGTTTACGGTAAAATAATTCGGCTACCCTTGAGATCTGTTGCCAAGCAAAGTTGGACGGGTTGGGCTTTAATTGGTACTTAGAATCCTAGTATTCATCCTGGGCCAAGAAGCAAAATTAGTAAAAGAGCAATTCTTTTTACTATTCGAGATTATCTAGCCAAACTTTAACATGCTTTTGATAAGTCCTGCAGTAAAACGTCGTTGCTAAGAAGATCATCAGATTTTCATTAATTGGAGGTCGGCCGCCTAGAACTTGATTGATACAAGATAGCTGCTTAGCTAGAGTTTAGACCTAGACATCACTGCTCCAAACATAGTTACATCAAGGTCAGACAATCTACTGGACTTTGATGGAAGCTATTTTTACCCCCAACACTTGTCTCTCTACTCCTGAGTTCGAAGCTCGAATAAAAGGAGTACAAAACTGTAACTATCGAAGTCCTTTGGTGATCTCCTGCCCATAAGAGATGAAAAATTTTGGCTTCTTCTAGGTTGGCACCAAAGCTTCCTTAATACTAATTGACCTAAAAAGACATATCCTCCTTGAAAACTTATTCGATGCGGATCTCCATGTATGGTGCAATAACTGCTCCATCTGACATCAGTGGTAGGCATAATGATTAGGATGCATGCAGGTCGGGATTGGGTGGAGAGGGTCTGCAATCATAACTACCTTTGATTTTTGCCAGCTATTTAAGTATCATCATCTTCCCTGATCTCCACTTTTGCTAGAGTTTCCTTCTTCTTCGTTCTCTTGCCTTCTATCGACTTGTGCATTCTGTCTATCTCCCTACACTGTTTCTTCGATCACTAGCATCTCCCCCGCTCGTCTTCTATCTTTCCAACCGCCTCCTCAAAATCTTCCAATGATTTAGGTTAGTTTATTGACTTTCTCCTTGCATTTCTCTACTTTTCGCTTGCTTTTCGGACCTTTTGGTTCCTTTAGGTGGGGGGGGGGGGGTCGGTTTGCTATTCCTCCTTAATTTTCTTCGAAAATTTATAGCCTTTTTCCTTTGATTTTTTGGGGATTTTTCAAGTTCGCTTTGATTTGAATGTCTTCTGAAAATTTTTAGCCCAACAGTTCTAGGAGCTCATCTGGGCCGAACTTCCAAGACCTAGTCTCTAGTGTAGCAACTGAATTTAGAGAGGTATCTCATTCAGTTTTCATTTTTGAAACTATCCCTTGCTCTCTGTCTTCTGAGGTTCTATTACTGATCAAAATTCAGTATGGGGTGCCTCCTGAATATGAGCTGGAACTTTTCGAATCAAGTGGCCAAGCTTGTGCCCCTCCCTTGGGTCATTTTTGTTTGTATTTGGAGGCCTTCCATGCTGGGTTATGGCTTCCACTTCCTTCTTTTGTGATTGCCCTTTTTCATTTCCTAAATATTTTCTAAGCTTTCATAGTTTCGAACTCTTTTAGATTTATCATAGGATTTCTCTCTATATATATTTATGTCGAAGTCCGTCCTACCATCTTCTTATTCCAAAATTACTTTACCTTTAAACATTATCCCACCGCTAAAGACTGGTGGTATTTATGTCCATAGTTCTGCAAGAAGGGGTTGCTCAAGGATGCTCCTTCTTCCATTCATAACTGGAAGGAGAAATTTTTTTTCATCTCTTGTCCGACCCTAGAACTAGGAATTTCTCCCTAGGGGCACCTTAGAGATTCGATCCATCGGGCTTTAGGGTTAGAAAAAGAAAATCTAAATTCAGTTAGCAAACTTAGGGATTACCAAGCTCCTCTCCTGTCCGAACTGATAAAGGATCAAATCCTATTCAATCTCGACTTAAGTCCCTTCAATCCAACATGTATAAATTCAAATTTTATAAATTATATTTTCTTATCTTTCTTTCTAATGGTAACTCTTTTATCATTGTAAAAATTGATTCAGAAGAACTTTGGCGCTTTTCAAGGAGCTCTGAATTCACAAAAAGAAGGGTAATGCGCTTGGTGAGACCTCCAAGAAGTCAAGGATCGACGTCCTAGCTCTGCTATGCTCATTGACACTGCAACTGCTACTGAGACCATAGTGCCTTTGGTGTCCTCCAATCCTCCTGCCGATGTTCAAATTCCAGAACTTTCCACCAAGAAGGGAAAGAAAGTAGAAAAGAAGAGGAGGAAGAAGTCGACCGCTATAAAAGTTTGGCATAAAGCCAACTCAAACAGATCTAACGGCAATGATGAGGATAGTGGAGACTCTCCCTTTGACAATTGAGAGGTTGTCAAATTCTTAATTGACGAATGCACCCTGTCTAAAGTCATGAATATGATCGTTAATTTTGATTTTGAACAGTGCACCTAGGATTATCTTGGAACCTTCCTCGAGGTAACCATTTTGTCTCTTCTCTTTGACTTGTCCACGTGCTCTTTCATTAGCATAATTTACCTTATTTTCTATAGATGGGTCACCAAATGATTGCCAACATTGAGGTGATTAATCTTCAATGGACGAAGGCGGTGAAGGTTCACGAAGAAAATCAGGCCGAGATCGATTGCCTCCTTAAGGAGAAATCAGTCTAAGTCGGAGGCCTTTAAGAGGCGATCCAAAATACCGAGCAGGCCTTGGCAAAGGCAAAGTAGGAGCTGGCCTTGGAGATTGAGGAGAGGAAGAAGGTCAAGATCGAGATTGCCGAAAAAGAGAGTTAGATCTCAAGGCAGATCTCGGGGGCCAAGGATCAAGCAATATGAGACTTCAAAGCCTCCTTGGAGATGAAGGATATAAAGGTTGACTTTAGCAAGGTGGCCTTTATCAAGGGGTTCGAGCTTTATCAAAAAAAAGTGGCCAAAAATTTTTTCAAAGTTAATCTCAGCTTCTTGGGAGGGGAGTCCTCTGATAATGAAACTGGACCCTCCAGTGCTGCTATCGACCCCCCGAGTGCCGAGCTTCCTACCGCGACATCAAGGCCCGCTCAAGGATCTAAGGCTGCTGAAGTCATGCCGAGCTCATCTGCTATTCCTCCTTTAGAGGTCGGGGGTATTTAATAGTTGTATTTTTTTTTCCTTTCTTTTTCCTTTTTTTTTCCTATATTTAAAATATTTTAATTAATGAAAGTGAATTTCTTTTCTCTTCCATACCTTTGTGTTATAGTGTTTTGTGTATTAATGTAGTCTCCAGTCGATGCAGAACCTCTGCCTTAAGGAATCTCCTTGAAGGCCTTTAATAGAAAGTTAAAGAAAGAAGTTCATCATCTAAGTAAGAAACTGAAGAGAACTGAGGATGAGCTTCAAAAGTCAAGAAAGAACTATGCTAAGGCCGCCATTGAAATTAACCACCTTCGCCAAGCATGCAAGAAGAATTTTAAGAAATATACTAAGAAGAAGAATCATTTGAAAAAGGAGCTCAAAAAGATTAAAAAATGCGCTAGTGAGAAGTCCTAGGCATTGACCATGAAGTTCATCTCCCTCGAAGTCGAACTTAATGCGGCCAAAGAGAAGATCCAACTATTAGAAGGGATCTTGGCATGGTCCTCCAGCAGGAAAGAGTATGGTTGGAATTGGTCCAAAAGATTTTCTGAGCTCCAAGATTAGTTGCATAAGGTTGAGGATTCCTACAAGAGTTACGAGCTGGGTTGGAGCAATCAAATTGCTGAGCTTCAACAAATAGTCCAGATTGTCGATGAGGAGATCGCTAGACTTCAAAAGCGATTGGCGGATAGGGCCGAGGCAAATTTGGATAGAGATTCTGAAGAAATTAACTCTTTGAGGAGGACCATGGGGAACATCTCTGAGCTCTATGAAAAGGAGAAGACCGAGCTGCAACAGTTAAAGATTCAGATGGTTTATTAACAAAACACAGTGAAAGATGTGGAGGTTGAGTCGGCCATTTTGAGGAGGAGGCTAAGAGAAGTTGAGAAAGACTTTCGAGGATCCCATAAGTTACTAAGTGAGAGTTTAGTGGTGAGGCGAGAGCTCGAAGATAAGGTGTAAGATTTGAAGCACTCCCTCGTGATGGCTGGGGGTGGAAGTCCAAAGTCCGAATTTGAATAGAACTTCATCCTTTTTTTTTCTTTTCTCTCTTCATTTTGTAATCGGTCTTGAGGACCTGTGCAATAAACTTTAATTTTAATGTAATGACATTTCTTTTATTTACCTTTCTATGTTTCACTTTGGTTTGATCCTTGCTAATTCTCTTGATTTTCTTATCGTGCTCGATATTGACGTCATCTCGAAATAATAACTTTAGTTCTACATCTTGTGTTTTTGTCTCCCTTGTTTATGATCAAGATTTTTGAACCCGATTTGAAGCATCTATGAGCTGAAGTCTTTATATCTATAGTTTTCTTTCTATTTAAGAATTGGAGGCTTTCAATCTCCTATGAGGGTCTTCATCCATGTTAGGATGAAGTCCTTCTCTTGTTCTTGATGTGGTGGCCTATCTCTCTTGTTAGGACGAGGTCCTCCTCCTGTTCCTAATAAGATTGTTAGGACACAAAAGGACCATTGAGAGGGCCTCTCTCCATTACCTCCTGCTTGAGAATCGGAGGTCTTCACCCTTATTATGAAGAGGTTAATTTTCTATCTTAAATAATTGAAGGCCTTCATGCTCGCTATGATGAGGTTAATCTCCTATCTTAAATAATCAGAGGTCTTCATCTTTGTTACAACAAGGTTAACCTCCTATCTTAAATAACCAGAGGCCTTCTACTTTGTTTGAAAATGAAGTTCAGTTGGATAATTTTCTCTCATTGTATAGTTTTGCACCAAAGATAAGAATGTTAAAGTAAATGAATTTTATTGAAATGAGATTATTAATAGTATATTCATAAGTTTTCTAAATTCCATAGTCGCAGGAGCATAGCCCCTTCGAGCTTCTTTAGATAGTACGTTTCTGATCGAACGATTTCCACGACTAGGGGCCTTCCCAATTTGAGCAAGCTTTTTTTGATTTTGTGGTTAAGAGATATCTGCTTTTCACAACACCAGATCTCCAACTTTGAAGACTTTAGTCCTAACTCTGAAATTATAGTAGCAGGCCACCTTTTGTCTGTAAGTTGCCATTCAAATTTGGACTTTCTCTCGCTTTTCTTTCAGTAGGTCGAGGTTCGCTCTGAGATCTTAGGACTTGTCATGTTCACTGAAGCCTTCAACTCATGCTGAGGGAAGTTTGAGCTTAACTCATATCACTGCTTTAGTTCCAAAAGATAGGGCGAATGGAGTTTCTCCAATTGGTAACTTTTGGATGGTTCTGCAAGTTCAGAGCACGTGATAAAGTTCATCCATCCATGTTCTTTTTGTCCTTTTAAGCCTTGCTTTAATCCCTTATAGTAGAGTCCTGTTTATTATCTCGACTTTGTCGTTTGCCTGTGGGTGAGCTACTAATATAAAATGATGGAAGATATTTAGATCTTCACAAAACTTAGCAAACTTTGCTCTCATAAAATGGCATCCATTATCCATGATGAGAGTTTAGGATAGGCCGAATCTATAAACTATTGACTTTCAAATGAAGTCTTATACTTTAGCTTCAGTGATTTTCACTATGGATTTAGTCTCAACCTACTTAGTGAAGTAATCCACAGCTACTAGAAAAAATTTTTGCTATCCTGATGCCATAGAATAGGATCCTAGTATTCCATCCCCAATTGCTCAAACGGCCAAGCAGCACTTAAGGGTGTAAGCTATGTAGCTGATTATCTCTGAATGTTTGCATTTCTTTGATATTGATCACATCTTCTTACATAATCAATGATATCTTGTTGCATAGTTGACCAATAGTACTCTTATCGGAGTAGTTTGTAAGATAGAGATCTAACCTCTAGGTGATTCTCATAAATTTCTTTATGAACTTCCCTTAGAGCATAATCGACTTTAGAAGGCCAAAGACATTTAAGGAGAGATAAAGAATATGATCTCTTGTACAATTTATTTTCATATAGAACATAATGAGATGCTTGGTTTCTCAACTTTCGAGCTTCCTTAGGATCCTGTGGGAGTGTGCCCTCTTTAAGGTATAAAATAAGTGGATCCATCCAGCTAGACTCAAGGTCGACTTGCATCATAGTTTGGGATTCTTTTGAGCTTGGGTGTTGCAAAACTTTGAAGAAGACTTATTTTGGCAATTCACTTAGAGCCAGAGTAGCTAATTTAGAAAGAAGATCGATCCTAGTATTTTCTGCTCTGGGAATCTGCTGAATGTCAAAGTTGTTGAAGATCGAAATTAGGCTCCTTACTTTTTTTAGGTGCCTCTCCATGCTTTCCTCTCGAGCTTCATAATTACTATCAACCTATCCCACCATCAATTGAGAGTCACTATAGACTTTCACGTGGTTTGCTTCCAATTCTTTAGCTATCCTCAACCCAACAATCAAAGCTTCATATTCAGCTCCATTATTTATTGTGGAAAACTTGAAGCGCAGCGCATATTTGGCAATAACTCTTTCTAAATTGATTAGAATTAGGTCTATGCCTGCTCCTGAAGCATTAGATGAACCATCTACATATAGAGCCCAAAAGTTCTTAGGGAGATCTGCTCTTTCTTTAATGGAGTTTGGTTGAGAATTGAGAATACCAACTCCTTGATCCTCCAGTTCGGCTAGATTTGGGATGGTGCATTCTACTATGAAGTTGGCTAATATCTGAGCTTTAATAGATGGCCAAGATTGAAAATTGATGTTGAACTCGGTGAGCTCAATTGCCCATTTAGCTATTCTTTTAGAAGTATCAGATCGATGGAGGATAGTCTTGATTGGTTGATCAATGAGAAGTGTGACTGGATGTCTCTAAAAGTAAGGTCAGAGCTACCTAGCTACAATCAATAAAGCATAAGTTAACTTTTTCAATTTGGTATACCTTATTTCTGCATCCCTCAAAACTTGACTTATATAATAGATTGACTTCTGAATTTTTGTCTCTTCTTTGATTAGGACAGTTCCAATAGCAATGGGTGACACGGCCAGGTACAAGAATAATTTTTCACTAGGTTCGGGCTTAGTAAGGAGAGAAGATGAGCTCAGATAGTTTTTTAGTTCTTCGAAAGCATGTTGACATTTAGGAGTTCAACAAAAATTTTTTGATTGCTTGAGCACTTGGAAGAAGGGCATGCAATGCTCGGCCAATCTTGAAACAAATCGATTCAGAGCCACGATCTTTTCTATCAAGCATTGAACTTTTTTATTATTTTTGGTACGATCATTTCTTAAATAACTCTAATCTTTTTGGAATTTGCTTCAATGCTATGCCTTAACACCATAAATCTTAGAAACTTTTTTGAGGTTACTTCGAAGGCATATTTGGTTGGATTCAGCTTCATCTTGTACTTTCAAAGTATGTTAAAGGTCTTCTCAAGATCAACGATATGCTTCATTAAAGATCGGCTTTTAACTAACATGTCATCCACATAGACCTCCATATTATTGCCGATCTGCTTTTTGAAGATCTTGTTCATCAGGCGTTGATAGGTAGCGCTAGCATTTCTTAGTCCAAATAGCATAATCTTATAACAATAAAGACCATGATCAATAATAAAAGCAATTTTTTTCATCTTCTAGTGCCATCCGAATTTGATTGTAATCGGAGAAGGCATCCATGAATATGAGGAGCTCATGGCCCAAGATTGCATCCATCAATTGATCAATTCTCAATAAGGGATAGCTGTCCTTTGGGTAGGCTTTATTTAAATCTATGAAGTCCATGCACATCCTATACTTATCATTTACTTTCTTGACGAGGATGATATTTGCAATCCAGTCTGGATAGGATACTTTCTCGATCAAATTGGCTTTAAGAAGCTTGTTGACTTAGTCTATGATGCCCTCTATCGCTCTGGTATAAAGCTATGCTTCTTTTGCTTTACTGGTTGATGCTTATGATCCATAGCTAGATGATGTTCCATCACTTTCGCATCAATCTCAAGCATATCCATAGGTATCCGAGCAAAAACATCGACATTTTTTTATAAGAAAGTGATGAGCTACTTTTCGACTTTCTCTTCCAGGTTAGAGCCAATTTGAACAGTATGATCTTCACTTTCATCATTCAAAGAGACTGCAATAAGATTGTCAATTGGTTCCCCCCATTCTTCAATCAGGTCATCATGGGTATCAAGTCCGTCCACTGGATAGAGGTCTGCTTGCTTTCTTCCTTGCAAGCTAATGGTGTAACAGTGTCATGCCAGTGCTTGGTCTCCTCTAACTTCTCTAACCCTATGGTTTGTTGGAAACTTCATTTTCAAATAATAGGTTGAAACCATAGCATGAAGTGCATTTAAATTAGATCGGCTAAGAATCGCATTGTAAGCTGAGAGAGCCTTCACTACTAGAAAATCAACTTGGACCTTTGATTGCCTTGGATACCAACCTACCATAATAGACAAAATAATTATTCCTTCAATCAACACTATATCGCCAGTGAATCCTACTAATGGAGAGCTTATTGGTCCCAAATAACTATCAAGTATAGACATTTTAGAGAATGCATCGTAAAATAAAATATTAGCAGAGCTTTCATTATCAATCAAAATATGGTATACATCATAGTCTGCAATGTTTAAAGTAACTATAACCACATCATTGTGCGGAAACTGAACCCCCGGTACATCTTCTTTAGTGAAAGCAATGGATTTGTTAGTCCTTTGTCTCTTTGCTGGCTCCATCGATCTACTAGTCTCCTCCTGTCGATGTCCTTCAGTAATGGTGATGATGATTTCAAGCGGAGGCCGATTTTCTTGTGGCTCATCTCTTCGAGATGGTTTAGGCTATGGCAGGGCTCTTGGTCGATCTTTCCTTCTTTTTGATCGATGTCGAAAGAATCGATCCAAGTGGCCCCTTCTGATTAGCTCCTCGATCTCGTCTTGGAGTTGAATGCATTTTTCAGTATCGGGACCATGGTCATGATGGTAGAGATAGTACTTATTGGAGTTGTGCTTGGCTGGATGAGTCTTCATTCTCTCCGATCTCGGTAGCTGCTCATTTTTTTTCATTAGTATTTGAATCTTGAGAGTATTTAGAGGAGCATAATTATGAAACTATCAAGGAGGGGAGTTCCACCATGCCCTTCGATCTGAGCTTCTTGGTCAACATGTTCGGGATGGAGTTTAGGCCTATCTGTGCTTAGGAGTTCTAGAGTACGGTTGAGCTTCATCCGACTTTTTAATAATTATGGGCTTGCTAGATTCACCTACTTACTGCTCTTTGACGGTCTCTTCATCTTTCAATTTGAAGGACTCCTTCGTTCGAGCATAACTTTCTACCCAAGCCAACATGCAGCAAAATTTTGGAGGTACTTCTTCTCTAAGGAGAATAGAAGATCATTCTTCTGGAGGCCGCTCTTCAGTGCGGCCATAGCAATGGATTGGTCTAAGTTTCGGAGCTCAAGGCAGCAGCATTAAAGCAGCTAACATGAGCTCAGAGATGGACTCCCCTTCTTTCTGCTTGATGTTTATAAGAAAGTTCGAACTATTGAAAAATGTGTCCTGAAGCCAATCATCTAAGTTATAAATGATTGAAACCTGCATATGGATTATCTAATAATAATAGTTATTTGGCTAGTTCATCATAAAAGCTCTATTTTTCTTAAATTATAATGAAGTTCTTGGAACCACAATCAATCAATAAAAGAGAATTTATCGGATGGTTCTTAAACTGTTCATGATCAAGTGATAAGTTATTAACAAGGATGATAACTTATTGAGTGTAGGTCGCTGTATGCCATATGCATTGATTGTCCTCATAATCAAGTGATGTAGAGATATTGGTATGGCATCCAGGTGAGATGTAGAAATATATCTACACTGAATGTGATCAATATAGCACTTTACTATCAAGAGTAGCTAGCTAAGGTTAATGGGTATAAGTGTCCCTCCGATTTGAGATCACCATGGTGACTTGCAAGCAACTTACTATACTTTGGTATCGGACTACTTGTATTTCTAATATAGATTCAAAAAAATTTTGGGTATAGTCAAGTACTTGTAAAGTCGATGTATGAGTCAAGATAAGATTGACCACTTCTGATTAACTTTAAGAAGAGAATGACTCATTATGTTTTAATTTAGCAAATCTAGGTCTGGATAATCCTCATGAGGAGTCATAGAATTTACAAAATTTTGAGATACAATAGAGATGATGTGTATGAGTGTTGATAGCTTACTCAAAGTTATTTTGAGCATTATTGATCATAAGGATGAATTATAAGGCAACCATGGGCCAGGATTCTAAGAATGTTGCTTTGTATACATTTGACCTATCCGAACATTGGATACCATTGCTAGATGGTCATTTTGATTGGTATAAAAATTGGTTCTTATGCTACTAGCTTAGGTTCGAACCTATGGAGTCACACATATAAGAGGTTGTAACCTAATTAGATGGTTGATCGATAATTAAAAATCATTCTAAGGTCAAACAATCAACATAATTGATGTTTGACCTAATGCAAGTATTGTAGGAGGATTGATTAGCAATTGGATTGCTAATTAGCTTAATTTGATTGATTAATTAGATTGAGATCAAGTCTAATTGAATTAGATTCAATTAGAATTGATTTGGATTTAATTAGATTAAGTTTAATTAGTTTATTGGATAAGCCAATGCAAAGAAAAAATAATTTCTAATTAAACTAGGATTTGAGTGCACCTAATTTTTCATTGAGTTAGAATTTAAATTAAAATTAAATGTGATTTAATTTGAGTTAATTAGGCTCCTAGTTGGACTAGGATTATCCTTAATTAGATTGCATTTAATCTGATTTGAATTAGATTCAAAATAGTTTTGACCTGGCCACTCTCACTCTTCCCTTGCGCCAATGGTCCCATGCCCCATATTTATTTCTAGATCTTTGCATGATGTTTTCCATGCCAATAAGAGCTTCTCCATGCCCCATATCTCATTTAATTTAGAATTATTTTTGACTTGGTCAAAGACGGCAATTACTTTTGACTAGGATTCTGTTTGATGGAGTCCCTTCAAACCAAAACTCCTCCCCCCTCTTTTGGAAATAATTCCCTACCCACCTTTGTTTTTTTGTCACCACTTTATTTCTCCTTTGTGCATGGTTTCCTAGTCTTCACACAAAAAAATTAGGAGGGGCGTCCAAGAGTTGGACGCCCCCATAACTTCCATGTTTGACTAGGTCATTTGACCTAGTCTTTCTTTATTTTGTGGCACCTTCTATGAGATAAGTGTTGGCATAAAAAATCCTTGTTATTACATGCACATAATCAAAAAAAGAAGAGGAATGGCATGAGAAAAGATGGTGCCTAGTTCTTTGGAGAAAACTTTTCATTAAGACATGAAAAGTTCATGTCTTGATGAAGACAAAGGTAAGAGAGAAGAATGTCTTCTCTTATAGTTTTACTTCAAGGTTTATTTTCTCTTTATTTCTTTATAATTTTTCTATTATAAAAAATCTATGAGAGAGAGAGGAATAGGACATGGGGATGAGTGCTTCAAGTTGTTAGGGCATGATATTCTTTTTGGATATGATCTGATCATGTCTTGATGAGAGAAGAAGAGAAGAAAGGTCTTCTCTTAGGATTACTTTGAGAACCCTTCTTCTCTATTTATTTATGAGATTTCTTTTATAAAAAAAATTGATAATGTTAGATCTAAAAACATGAAAAAAATCTAGAGGAGGTCTTCTTTTATCCTAACATAGAGATGTTCTCAGGACATCAATCATTGATGTCTTGAAAGAGAAGATCTATCTTCTCTTAGGGTATTTTTTTTCTTATTTTATTTTTTGATTTTTCATAGATCTAAGGATTAAATTTTTCTCTTATTTCTTCTCTTATTTTTTATCTCTTGGAGTGTCTAAGAGATCAAAATAATAATTTTTAGATTAACCATCAAGAAGGATCCACAAGAAGCTAGCACTTCGAGCGGATCTTCATTCGACGAATATTTGATTTATGTTGCAGCTTCGTGTGGACTTTCTATGAAGACTGGATGCATGTGTGGCTCCAAAGATAATAACAAAAATTAAACATAGAGTTCTCAACCCATACGAAGATAAGAGATTTGATTTCTTCTCTCACCTAGATGCGATTTAGGGTTTAGATCTAGAACTATTCTAGATCTAGGGTATTGATTTGATCAATACTAAAATATTTATTTTTAGATTTAAAAATATATTATGACATGTTATAGATCATAAATATAGGATTTAGTAATTAAATTATATGCTATTATAGATTAAATATTTTAATCTACATCTTCTGCTGCATTTTATTTTGAAATGGTTTTGAAATTTAAGCATGAAACCCTATATATTTTCCATCAGTGGTATCAGAGCATCTAGGTTCTTTTATAATATGATCATGTTTGTATTAAAATAAATCTAAAAAATAAAATTTTAAAAATTGCATATACTGATTATAAGATTATTCTGCTATAAGATTTACCTCTTATAATGGAGAGATTATCCTAGTATGTGTTTATGTATTTTTGAATCATGAATAAGTTAGATATGATCTAAATAATTTTATAATTTATTTTTT
Source organism: Cocos nucifera (assembly GCA_006176705.1). Lineage (NCBI taxonomy): Eukaryota > Viridiplantae > Streptophyta > Magnoliopsida > Arecales > Arecaceae > Cocos > Cocos nucifera. Next base: position 1,251,416 of record QRFJ01000109.1, on the reverse strand, counting down.
TAATTTTAAATCTAAAATAAATAAATGTTAGATCTATTTTAGATTATTTAGATTAGATCTAAATAATATCAGATCAGATATATTGATTTTAAGGTTGTCCTACTGTAAGGTTTATCCCTTACAGTAGAGAGGTTATCCTAGTATGTGCTGATTTGAATAATCTAAATTATAAATATATTAAATAAAATTTAAAATAATTCATGATTTATTTTTAAATTTTAAATTTAAATTTAAATAATTTATGATCTAATTCATATGATGTGTTTTACATTTAGATCTAGATCTTCTTATTGCATATGTTGATATGTAGCTTTTATTTTGAATCTAGAATATATATATATTTGATATATTTATTTTATAGAATTTAAATTAAGAACTTACTTTCTACAAAATCCTAGATTCGAAATCCTAAAACATGATCTAAATATTAAAATAAATCAGATTTAAAATCATTTATTGAATGTGATTCAATGTAAACTATTTATAATTTGAAAATATTTCAAATGATCAAATCAAAAATTAGTTATGAGGTTCCATAAAATCCAAACCCATAAATCTTGAACTTAATTAAGAATTAAGTGATTGTTTAAGATCTAGGTTTGTAATTTGATGATCCTAAAATAATTTCATAAAATATGGATTAAAGGATAATGGATTAGCTTTGATCAGGTCCTTAACTGGATTAGACTTAGGATTAGATTAAATATGGATTAAGTTAAGAAATTGATCAAATTTAATTAATAGTTAATTAGGATTAGGTCATTTCTATAGATCACTTCAATAGTTGTAGTTGATCAAAATCCATACATCTAATAAATGAATACTGATCATGGCTTAGTGGTCGAGCTTGAGTTTTTAGGCAAACCAAATCAAAACTAATAAACTGATTGGTATTTAAGGTAAGTTTGACATTCCAAGACTTGTGGTTTTTAATTGGCAACCCACTTACCTAACTATTTCTGATGGTGTTTAAGACAAGCCTTAGCAGACCCTCCCACCGATCTCACTTATCTGGCCAATGCGGTTAATCAAGTCTTGATTAGGTTGCTCATTGATTCGTGCTAACCCATGTCATATAGAAAATTAGTGAGACTGATTTTATTTAGTGAGATTAATTTAGATGCCTATGGACCAAAATTGATCCTAGTCCTTATCAATGACTTGAGAAGTCAGTATGAGGACTTGACTTCACTACTATAAAAAGAGCCTACAGCAGCGTATACTATGACAGTGATTTTAAAAACCACTGCAATAGAGTCTACGACAGCGGTTACAAGAAATCGTTACTATTGGTTCGACCTATGGCAGCGGTTACAACAAAGTGCTGTCATAGTCCGACCTATGGCAGCGATTTTTTGTAACCACTGCCATAGTTGTAACCATTGCTATAGTCTGACCTATGACAGCGATTTTTTATAACCGCTACCATAGGTCCGACCTATAGCAGCAGTTCCTTGTAACCAATACCATATGTTGAATCTATAGCAGCGGTTTCTTATAACCGTTGCTATACATCGATCTATGGCAGTGATTATTTGTAACCACCATAATATATATTTTTTTAAAATAATATATAATTTTAAAATTTAATGTTCATTTTCATCATTTATTATCTAAATAATTATCATTAGAGTATCAACACAAAAGATCACCTCGATCTGATGGTCCTAGCTTCATCGATCAAAAAAATTTGATTTCGACAATCACGAATGATGATGTGATAATCTAATAGATGGAGACCTTTAATAGATCCAAAAATCTGCAATAATGATCTTAATTTTGTTTATAGCATACTATCAAAATTTTACTTCAATTGGATATCATTATCTTAGTTAATTTAGTATAGGTTAATTTCACCGTTAAATGATAAATGAGTGGTCAAAGGACCAGACGGTGTTTGATTATAAGATATTTCTTTTATAAATAATCTTGACTACTACTTTAATCATTTTTTATGGTGGTGATTATAAAATTCAACTCGTGAGACTAAGAATAATCTAAAATTATACGTCGTCTGATAATCATTTTTAAACTTCCTTGGTTGTTATATATATGCTCGTGCTTTTGCAATATTTGCTTAATGTGAATAGTTCATACGAAAATAATTTAAATTTTACTATCATCACTATATAAAATGATTAAAATTATAGTAAAGATCATTTAACTAAAAAATTATCTCATAATCAGATATCATTTAGCCCTTTGATCGCTTGTTTCAAATTAAATGGTCGAAATCATTCCATACTAAATCGATCATGATAACGATATCCGATTGAAGTAAAATTTTGATAGTATGCTACAAATATTATCAAGATCATTATTGCATATTTTCAGACTGATCGAAGGTCTCCATCTATCAATTATCGTATCATCATTCATGATTATCGAAATCAAATTTTTCTGATCGATTAAGCTTGGGCCATCGGATCGAGGTGATCTTTTGTGACGATACTCTAATGATAATTATTTAGATAATAAATGATGAAGATGAGCATTAAATTTTAAAATTATATAATATTTAGAAAAAAAAAATTATTTTCAACCTACGGCAACGATTACTAAAAACCACTACTATGGCAGTGGATCAAAAACCGCCGCCATAGGTTAGGTTAAAAATCTCCAACTTTTCTTTCCTCTCATGCTCTCTCTCTCTCTCCCCTCCTCTCCATCGTCGGTGAGACTCCACCCATCCCCGATCGTGGCTGCCCGCCCCCCACCCTCCCCATCCCTAGCTGCGGTTGCTCGCCCCCTGCCCTCCACATCCTCGATCGTCACTACCCTTGCCCTCCCCATCCCGGCCGCTCGCCCCCTGCCCTCTCCATCCCCGGCCACCACCGCCCCTGCCTTCCCCATCCCCAGCCACCACCCCCTGCTGCTTGCCCCCGGCCCTCCCCATCCCGACCGACCCGTCCCCCACCCTTCCCATCCCCAGCTGCTGCCGCCTGCACCCCACCCTCCCATCCCCGACCGCCCGCTCACCCCTGCCCTCCCCATCCTCGGCCGCCACCGCCCCTGCCCTCCCCATCCACAACCGCCCACCCCTGCCCTCCCCATCCCCTGGCCTCCTCGTCATAGCGCCCCTCTAGGCCCCCCTCTCCTCTCTCTCTCTTTCCTCTTTTTCTTTCTCTCTCTTCTCTCTCTATCTCACTATCTTGTTATTGTTTTGCAGGTTACCTCTAGCACCGTCGTCTTCCTCCAACATCGTCGTTGTTGACCCTCGGAGCTTTCAGTGTGACCCCCTCTCTATAGTCGTAGGTATATTTTATATTTTAATTTTATAGTATTATTTATTAATCACTGGACTAGACCTATCAATAGATTAAGTTTGGATCAAAACCTAGATATTTAGATCTGGACTCAATTTTAATAACTGCTACCAGATCCAAATTCGAATACTTGACGGGTCCATACTTGAAGTATTAGATCCGGATCCTAATGGATCCTGGGTATCCAAACCTGATTTTGGGATCCAAAACTAAGAAAAAGAGTGGGAGAGAGGGGGTTCGGCCTTACCACCATCATCGGCAAGGGAGATCGAGAGAGAGAGAGAGAGGGAGGGAGGGGGTCCGGCCTTGCCGGCGAGGGAGATCGAGAGAGTGAGAGAGGAAGGGAGGGGTTTGACCTTGCCGTCATTGTCGGCGAGGGAGATTGAGAGAGGAAGAGAGGGAGGGAGGGGGTCCGACCTTGCCGGTGAGGGATGAGATTGAGAGAGGGAGAGAGGGATCAGGGAGAGGGTTCGACCTCATCGATGATGGAGATTGAGTGGTAGACGGGCAATCGGAAAGATGAGGGGAGGGAGGAGACAACCAAGAATATGAGATGGCACATAGTCGAGCCAGCTCAGATACACAGCCAAGCCAGCTTGGATCAAGATCGAGCCGACTGGAAGAGGACTCAAATCGGATGTCTCGGCATGAAACCAGCTATCTTAGGCATGGAGCCGGCTTGGTTGCTGAGTGAGCCGGCTTCTAAGTATGCTGTGTTGGTAGGCCATGCCGTGTCATTCCTTGGGCCATGTCGTGCCATGCCATGTCGTATCGGTAGTTCGTGCCTTGGGCTGTGTCATGCCGGTAGGCCATGCCATGGGTCGTGCTGACCACTAAGAGAACCCCCATCTTGTTGCTTTTGTTTATTGCATTGCATAGTGATAGACCCGTTAATTGATTAGTGTACATAATCTTTGGCATACGTATATTTATATGTAATTGTACAGATGGTACCTAGGCATATCTTTGATTATTGTTCAATATGTTATATTGGTTAATGTTCATTAACATTGCAGGTCACGATGGCACCGAAATGCCATCTAGCTTTCATCCCTACCTCTCGATGGGTTACGTAGAATTCAACATCTGAGGAGCAGTCAGAGCATACTCCATCCACCTCCACATTGGCTGCTCAGGAACCTCTACCACTGGCATCTACTCCATCGACAGGATCTAGTACTCCACTAACATCTGAGCCTCTACCGTCACTCACACCTCCGACACATGCTACTCCACCGATATCTGAGTGTATATTTTTATTATATTATTTATTTATTTTTTATATAATATTTGTATACTTATATATTTGCATAACATATTTTCATTATAGGTGCATCATCCAATAGGATATTTCACGATCCCACATGTATGGCGCATGTGTGAAACCGCTAGCATCAGGTGATTATACAGTATGATCCGGAGGGGAGGCTAGTAGGGAAAATCATACGAAAGATGCATTTCTTTTTTTGGGTGCTTGTAAGGTGGTGAGACATTATTTCCATAGAGCCCAGAGACTAGCGATTGATGGATGATACTGTCAGGGATCGGGTGTGGGAGGAGATATGGGTAAGTACATCTTAATTATATTTATGCATTTTATATGTTTACACTATGTTTAATTAGAATAATTTTGTAACTGACTTTTGATAACTTTGTACAGAGGAGGAACAATTTTTCTGATCATGAGAGGGCTTGAGATGTCCAACTGAAGAAGATTAGAGAGTTGTACTGGGGCTACAAGGTTAAGCTCTACAGAGGATGGCTTGAGCACTGATGAGATACTCCAGAGGAGCTTGTTCCTTAGCTACAGGACTGTCCTTCGAGTCAGTGGGAGAGGATAGTTACATATTGAAGAAGCTAAGAGTTCGAGATAAAATTACTAATTTTTAAATTTTTTAATATGCTTAAAGTTATATTTAAATATTTTTTAAATATTTATTATTTATTTAAATATTTGTTAGGTTACCTTCTATCAGAACCGAAAGAATCGGGCAGCTCAGGAGTATACGCACACTCTCGACCGTGAGTCTACGACCAGTCGTGTGCATGGAGAGGTAATAAATTCTAAATCTTACTAGATAAGTTAAATTGATATTTTTTTTCATGTTTTTGATAAATTGATCCATTGTTATAGCTGATGAGAGATGGAGTGATGCCCAGCTGTAGCGAGATCTTTCGATCCAATCGTACGGATAAGAAGGGCAGGCTGATGAACGCCACAATTGAGAGAATTTTTGTAAGTATTAAATATATTAGTGTATATAATTAATATTATAGCATTTCTTATAAAATTTTATTTATATTTATAATTATAGGATCAGTTAGATGCGCTCACGAGCGAAGGCCCAGATACCTCTGGCCCCCCTAACCATTTGTCTCAGGTCTTGGGGCTTGAGCACTCTGGGAGGATCCGATGTAGGTTCGGACATATGCCAATCAGCTATTGGTCAGAGGCAAGCGTCTCTTCACAGGCTTTCAGTGTCATCAATTAGGAGGAGCTTGAGGCGGCATTGGCATGGACAGATCATGCTGCGACGTGGGCAGATTGGGCTGAGGAGCGGGCATCTCATTTGGAGGGCATCATGAGAGACATGGTGTCGACGCTCAGCATGCATTTTAGAGGTGCCTTCACAGGCTTTAAGGATATGTTGGCACGTATTTTAGCTTCAGCTCCTCCAGCTCTGGCTTCGGCTTCAGCTCATGCTCCATCTCCCGAGGATGACGATGATGTAGATTTAGAAAACTTTTGATATATTTTTTTAAAAAAATATTATAATAAATTTTATTCGATTATAAAATTTTAATATTTTAGAAATATTTTTATATTTACAATATTTTTTATTTTATATATCTCTATATTTGTTAGGTAAAATATATAAAAAAATTAAAAATTTTATATTTTTTTAATTATTCAGAAGCTATGGCAGTGATTTTACAACTGCTATCGTAGACGTGCCAACCGCTACCGTAGGTAATGCGTTAACTGCTGCATTAGATCTATGGCAATGATTACCTAACCACTTTCATAGACAAGCCTATGGCAGTGGTTCCATAATCGCTATCATAGATCGATCTATCACAATGGTTCTATAACCGCTGCTATAGACAAGCCCATGACAGCAGTTTGAAAATCACTGTAATAGACGTCTATGGCAATAATTTTCATAATCGCTGCAATAACTACTGTCATAGACCTATGGCGATGGCTGTAGTGGCAGCGGTTAGCTAACCACTACCATATCCTATAGCAATAACTTTTTAGACTACGATAGTGGTTACAAACCACTATCGTAGCCCATTTCTGTAGTAGTGCTTGGTGAAGTCAGAGGGAGCAAATTGGTCCATATCCTTTCTATCCTTAAATCACTAATAATTAAATTCTCCAAAATTATTAGGTCCTTAAAATGATAAAATTATGGAGATAACTGAGTCATAGCCTCCTATTAAGGTGTTTGATAATGGGTCCATTAACTTAATAATCATTGAAGGCCTATAGGTTTGGTGCTTGTTGACTAATAAAATTATCATTCATCATATGATGACTTGGATGTGTCTCTCTAATGATGGTTAGGTTGACCAACCATAGTTAAGCTTAATCATTCGTTAGTTAGATGCACCAAGTATAGTCATATTAATGGTTGGACCTAATCGGATCCTTACAATAGAGGCCCTAACCTACTGATTGGGTTTATGGGACAAAATTAAATTAATAGAAGTTGTTTAGAGAAATAATTGATTATGACCTATCCTTAGATGTACATGGATTGACCAACCATAGTTGGGCTTCTGTGCAGTCTATGTGAATTCTAGTACCTACTAGAGAATTAAAGTAATTCCCAAATTGGAGGTAGAGGATACCAATTTGAATAAAATAGTGAAAAAAACCTTAAGACTAAAGTCCAAGTTTTTAGGCTTAAAATAATTCATATACTTAGGTCATTATTCTCTTTTCTTAAATTAAGGCTAAACCCTAATTGCTCCTATCACTATTAGATAGTGATGACTTATGGGATCCAACTTCAATAATTAATATTAAAAGTTGAATTTGATTCAGTAGTATGAATAGATTCATATTGGAGCTTTTAAGTCTAGTTAAAACAATTAGTCTTAAATTAATCCAAATCAGGCATAGTGCTTCTACTATTAGAAGTAGGATCATAGGAATAAGAATTGTCTTGCTTTCCTTGACCATAATAGGCTGCACAAGAGTTGCCATTCAAGGATGATATATGATAACATCTTAAAATTTTTCTATTTAAAATTCTACTATTTAGGTATTGGATATCGGTAGTCTTATGCAATTTATTGCAAGGACTACAGATAAGTAGAATATTTAAAAAATGGTGAGAAATGCCTAAATGTTGGGGATGGAAGTTCTATTCCAATCTTAGCTTTAGAAATTATCAAACTTATTTTCAAAAGATGTCATTTTGAGTGATTATAACTATTGTCCATCATTTATGATAAATGTGATCTCTGTTAGTCTTTTGGTTAGAGATGGTTATCATTTATTCATAAAGAAGATTGTTGTGATATTATTATGAATAATATGTGAGAATTTATGGTGCTCCCAAGCCTTAGGAGGCCATGGGAGGAGTCAGGGTGTTGGCTCCGAAGATTTCAGGGGCTTGGTTAGTGCTTCGAAAATCTAGAACATAAGATGAAGCAAAGAATCAAAGTTGGAAAATCAAGACTACAGAATGAAGATTTTCTGTAGGTTAGCCGACTCAGTCCAAAATTGGGTCGGTTAAGTCTCAGTGCACAAGCAAAATAGAGAGCTGCATGTTTGGGACTGCTGGCACGGCATAGAACTAGGCTGGCTCAGTTTTAGACGGGGCTGACCTAGTGAAATTTAGTCAACTCAGTGCGCGGACAGAGTTACACACGGGTCTATTTTGGGCTAGGGTCTGGGTTGATCCTAAGAGTCTTAAGGCCTGGTTTGAGGGGTCTTAAGAGGGCTAACTCATATATGGGTCGGGTCTAGATCCAGAGGATGAGAGCATGGAAGACATGGGTGTACATGGGCTCGGTGAGTGCTTTCATGTATTGGGTTAGTCGGAAATTTTTTTGATTAGGCCTAATGGCTATGTATAAATACATAGGTTGTATTAGGATTTCATGATGCTGTGAATGCTGTGAAATATAGATCTTTCCTTCCTTAATTCTTTCTTCTTCTCTTCTCTCAAGTGTAGTTGCCCTAGGTTCTTGAAGAAGCCCTAGAGAGAGGGGGCACCTCCCTCAAGCCCAAGGAGGGAGGTGCCCCAGCATAGATCTAGGTGTTGGAGCTATGGTTTGCTGTCCATAAAGAACGTCATAGGTTCCTTTAGGTCTGTGCTAAAGATCAGGGGCTTCCGCAATATGGTATCAGTACTTGTAATGTCAAGGATGATTGACGTTCGAGCGATATCATGGATCTATAATTTGGTATCAGAGCTAGGTGATACCTGGGACATTATGGACGACAATATGATATCAGAGCTACGTGATGCCTGGGATGTTGTGGACGGCAACATGGTATCAGAGTCAGGTTTCAGAGCTGATGGTGCATGGAAGGAGCCAGATTTTAGAGTCTGATGGTGCATGAAAGGAAAGAAGTCATACAAGGTAAAATCAAAAATCTGCTTAAGGATTTCATGGTATGTCTCAAATCTACCTTGTTATTGCTGTGGTTTGGTCAACCGAGAGTAGCGAGTTGAAGGTGGAGGTTGAGAGAATTAATGAAAAGGAATTTTTCTGGGGGGAAAGGATTGGATGCATGATTTACTGATCGATCTTGGTAGAAAGGTCGGGGTGTATGACGGTTATGTGACAAGCAGGAAGCGCTGAAGTGCTACAGTAGTGCTTCCCTAAAGATGAAGGGTTGAGAGAGGCTTGACAATGTAGCAGTCGAGAGAGGTATCTCAGTAGAGAGCATTAGGATTCTCTAGAAAGATGGATAGTGTAAGGCTATTGAAGAAAGGTTCTCCAAGAGGTAATGATCGAAGGAAGGCTAAAGAAGCGACTATACGTCCTTCGGTGTCAGGAAGGCAGGAAAGTAGTCGGAGTTGTATTCAGTGGTTCGACCAGAGCATGGATTTGCGAAACCTTGGGAGTGATAGAGATGGATGATCCATGGAGGTCCAGTAGGTTAGGGCTGGATGACTGTAGAGCGATGTAGAGATGAGTTAGGAAGTACTGGAGTACTACAGTAGCACTTTTCTAAAGGCACGGGCTGAGAGAGGCTTGGTGGTGCAGCAGTCGAGGAGTGTATCTTAGTAGAGAGTGTCAGTGGTATCTCAGAAAGATCGAATGCAAGTCTTAGAAAGAGTTGGGGGTCTCAAGGAGCACCAGAGGCATCTAGCAATTGAAAGTATCATGGATCAGGTTTTTTTTGCAGAAGCACCAAGAAGAGTCGCAATTCAGATGGAGGATGGTTCTCCAAGTGCAACTGAAGTGATGGCTGGTGTAGAGGTAGAAGAGAAGGACTAGGATAAAATTCTCTAAGATTCGATCGCTGGATTCAAAAGAGTTGGATGAGCTCTGGGGTTTCAGAGGTACCCACAGGTTGCGAAGGTATCCGAGATGGCTTTAAAGGGATCTGCAGAGCACGAAGGATTCGAAGGGGTAGTGATGGTGTTTGAGGTGCAGCGGTAGGCTCAGTAGTACAGCATTGAATGGTTGGCCTCGAGGGACTCGGATATAGAGTTGACTTCTACAGCATCAGGTGGACTTCGAATATAGGTAGAGCTCCACAGTGGTGGCTTCACAAGTAGAGAGAAAATTTGGCATGAGTTCAGAGCGTCGGTGATGCACAGTTCTAGGTGGAGCGATGTGTGTAGGTGAACAGGCATAGCTCTAAGAAGATCGTGTCAGGTGGTACAGCATGTGCTGGTGCAGGAATGTTAAAAGTTCTCCAAAAAAGTTCAAGAAAAGTGATGCAGCTACTAAGTAGAAGAAATTCTATAATTTTAGGATGGTGCCAAGAAGCAAGCACAGATCTTTAATAGTGGAGGCGGTCATCCCAAAGGCCTCAAGGGTGTACAATAGCTAAAGAGGATTGGCGGAGGCGATGTTTGCACAGGTGCTGTCGAGTGTGCAGGGACAGTGTGATCGTGCAGGAGGACATTGTTGATGAATTTGCCAAGGCTTAGGAGCACCAAGGTGGAGATTATGAGAATTTATGGTGCTTCCAAGCCTTAGAAGGCTACGAGAGGAGTCAGGGTGTTGGCTTCGAAGATTCTAGGAGCTTGGTTAGTGCTTCGAAAATCTAGGACACAAGGTGAAGCAAAGAATCAAAATTGAGGAATTAAGACTGTAGAAAGAAGATTTTTTGTAGGTTAGCTGGCTTAGTCCAAAACTAGATCGGCTAAGTCTTAGTGCATAGGCAAAACAAAAAGCAGTGCATTCGGGACTACTGGCACGGCACAGAACTGGGCTGGCTCAATTTTAGACTGAGCCGACCCATTGGAACTTAGCCAGCTCAGTGCTGAGAATGAGCCAGCTCAGTGTGCGGGCAGAGTTACGTGAGGGTCTATTTTTGTCTAGGGTCTAGGTTGATCCTAGGAGTCTTAAGGTCTGATTTGAGGGATCTTAAGGGGGCTAACTCATGTATGGATTGGGTTTAGATCTAGAGGATGAGAGCATGGGAGACATGGGTGTACATGGGCTCGATGAGTGCTTTCATGTATTGGGTTAGCCGAGGAGTTTTTTAGTCGGGCCTAATGGCTATGTATAAATATATAGGTTATATTAGGATTTCATGATGCTATGAATGATGTGGAATACAGACCTTTTCTCCCTTAATTATCTCTTCTTCTCTTCTCTTTAATGTAGTTACCCTAGGTTCTTGAAGAAGCCCTAGAGAGAGGGGGCGCCTCCCTTAAGCCCAAGGAGGGAGGTGCCCCAGCATAGATCTAGTTGTTGGATCTATGGTTTGCTGCCCATAGAGAACGTCACAGGTTCCTTCAGATCCGTGCTAAAGATCAGGGGCTTCTGCAACATGGTATCGGTGCTTGTGATGTCAAGGATGACTGGCATTCAAGAGATATCATGGGTCTACAATTTACTATCAGAGCTAGGTGATGCCTGGGACATTGTGGATGGCAATATAATGCTACATTTTGGCATTAAAAACATCCAACTAAGATTATGTCATGGATGTCTATATTTGGCATTATAGGCTTAGTCATCTTGATAAGAACGGGATAAAAAAGTTAGTTTGAGTGAAAAAAATTCGATATCAATGGTTGTGAATCATTGATAATCTGTGAGTCTTGTCTTCTTAGAAAAATGATAAAATTATCTTTTACTAGAAAAGGTGAAGGAGCTGATAAAGTTTTAAGTCTCATACATAGTAATGTATATAGATCTATGAACTCCAGTGCTAGAAGAAGATATCAATATTTCATTACAGACGACCTATCTAGGTATGAGTGCATCTAGCCTGAATCATTTGAAATGTTCAAATGATTCAATAATGAAATAAAAAAATTAACTAAAAATGGTATTGGAACTCTTCGATCGGATCAAAGAGATGAATACTTATCCAGTAAGTTTGTAATATATCTAGGAGAGAATAGGATTCTCTCTCAGTAAATTTTTTTTGGAACACAGTGTATTGAAAAGAAGAAATTAAACTTTGTTAGACAAGATTCATGATAGGGTTCACTAGTCTGCCTATTTTAGGATTGTGCTTTTGTGGCTACTTATTTTATTTTGAAAATTTACACCAAGTAAATCTGTTGCAAAGACTCTATATGGGATATGAATCGAGCATTAACCTAGACTCTCTCACCTTCGGGTTTGAAGTTGATTGGCTTATGTCATAGGTTTGCACATAGATAAACTTGGATCCTGGTCTAATAAGTGTTTAAGGGTTAATAATTCTACCATGCTGAAGAGTATAAGATGTTCATTAGTATAAGGCATTTCTTTTAGAAAGAAGTTTCTTAGAAAAGGAACTGATACCCATCAAGTTAAACTTTGAGAAGTTTGACTGGTAGAAAATGAACCAATACAATCTAGTAAACTTACAGAACTATATTTAATTAGATTAAATCTGGAATCCATTAAAGTGGTACCTTTAAGAAGATTCGATAGAGTACCGCATTAGCCAAATAGATACTTCAGTATCTTGGTCTGGGACGGTGATACTATTGAGCTCGATTAGAACAACAAGGATCCGTTCACCTATAGGGATGCAATGCAATAGTCTGACTCTGAAAAGTGGCTGAAGGAAAATCCTGATTTTTCGGTCCAGGTTCGTTCAGATCTGATCAGATCAAGAGATATATTTCAAAATTTTTTCTCTTGATCCCAATCAGATCTTAATATGTTTCAGATCTGATTCTTATTATTTTAATAAAATAAAATTAAAAGATAAATTAAATCAAATTTAATTTACCTGATCTGGGTAATCCTATTACCCTGTTGATGATCCTGTTTGCAGCGGAAGGTTCTGGATCTTAGCCACGCAAGCGCCTGGCCTCTACCGGTATCCACTCAGGTTGGATCTGGAGATCCTCTTCTTCTCTATCACACCTCCAAAAATCAGATCTGGATCTGATCTGGAGGATCTTCAAAACTCTTTTGAAGATGAGCAGTCGTCCTTTGCAGCAGCGCAGCCTTCTTATTTTTGATCGCCTTTCTTTGATCTGAATCGCACCAACCAAGGTCCAAAACTCCTTTTGGACGTGGAGAGCAAGGGGAGAAGAGACTATGGCATGGAGGAAGGAGGGGAGAGGCAGCCTTGGGGCATGGGGTTTCTCAATTGAATTCTTAATCTGAGTTGGGCGCAGGGTCTTATTTATAGACTAAGCTGTGATCCAACTCCTCTTCTTCCCAACCAATCACAACCCTTTGTGAAATCAGATCTAAATCTGATTGGTGGGAATAGAGTCCCCTGGATTCCTCCTTAGAGGGTGCCTAAGACCAGTCAAAGTTGGTTCTTAGAAGAACTCTAATTGGAATCCAAAAAGGAGATGGAGTCCTTGTCCAACAAGGACTCCTAGGCGCCTCCAACTTGGGCACACGCCTAGGGTGGCGTGCGCCCTCCTCCTTGCCAGGTTCTGGCAGGGGGACAGGCCCCCACCAGCTCTCCAATAGGTGCATGACATGTGGTCAAAAGTCAAAGTGTCAATGGTCAACATTTGACCAGTCAAAGGTAGACTTTTGACCAAAGTCAAAGAACAAGAAATGGCAGGTGACCAAAAATGGCAGTAATGTCTTACAAAATAAGACAACCTTTTCTGACTTGGACAACCTCCAGTCAGACCATATGAAGGCCTCTGATTGAGCACAAACTCCTTTGGCTCAGATCAGGACAACTTATTTATGATAGCAAAAGAAGAACGTTAGGTTCAATCGAGTGCTAGCACGATTTTCTTGAACCTAATTGAATCTCATTCAGATCAATTGAACTAGATCAGTTCAATTGATGATCACCAGATTCAAACCCTTGTTTGTGTGACCCAGTTAGGTTCAGTTCTGTATGGTAATGGGATATGTCATGATCTCTATCATCGACATCATCGAAACTCCTTTCGATGGATCAGAACTCTTCTGATTCGAACAGCTAGAATGATCGATCATCTAAATCATTCTAATTGCTCCCAAAATCCACCAGTGACACCTAGCAGTATATGGTGGCAACCCATCAGAGCTGAATGCGAACCTCTTGGTGCAGCTACCTGTGTGATTAAGTTCTTCTATCTTGAGCCCCGATCAGATTAGGGTTAAGGTGAACTCGTCAAACCCTAGTCTCTGTCATATGATGTAATCATTCGATTCGAGTCCAATGTGAAAATCTAAATAGAAACTCTTTCTATTATTTCACTCTGCCATGGCCATGGACTTCTGGACTTGATTCTCATGATCATCATAGGGCTGCTCCTCTACCACCGAGGTAGATAGATTCCATCTTGATGCAATCCAGTTCCTACAATGAACATGCTATAGCCAACATACACCTCAGGGTTCCATATGGCTAGGAGATCGAGTAATGGTGTAGTCAAACTATAACACCCTCAAGGTGAACTGCCGATGCATCTCAGGTCAAAGAACCAGACACACTACTGCAGCATCGAGTCAGTCATTGACGAGAAGGTAGACTTCCTAATGACTACTCGAGGTGGTCACGCTCAGTGCCCTCGTTCTCTAACGAGTACCTGTACTCTCGCTCCGGTGTCTCCACACCGTAGACTCAAGACTCATCTACTAAAGAGAAGCGATTGTACACCAACCTTCCGGATCAATCACCATCCTCGTGATGATCCTATGGTCAGGAGCATTTTATGAGTTAATAATGATTATTCATGTCTTAAATTTTCAACTCTTGAAAATATGAATTATCATTACCATTAACTCAAAGGATGTATCACAGACACTAAATACACATATGTGATAGAAAATAACCCATTTTATTGATTTTAGTCAAAATTATAATTTTGCCCCTAGAAGTGTATTACAAGTGTCAGCCAATTCTGGCTTCTAGGGCACATATATCTAACAATCTCCCACTTGTCCTAAAGCCAATTGGCTACAAGTCTAAGTCCCATCTTCTCAAGGTGGGCTTCGATCTTCTGCTGGCCCAACGGCTTTGTAAGTGGGTCTGCCACATTATCTGCGGAGTTGACTCTCTTGACCTCGACATAACCCTTCTCGAGGTAATCGCGGATGAGGTGGTATCGCCGCTCAATATGCTTGGAATTTCTGGTGAGACCTCGGCTCCTTAGCAAGGGCTATGGCGCCATTGTTGTCGCAGTATAGAGGAATGGCATCTGATGGCATTACTCCAATTTCTGCAGCAAACTTCTTATACCAGAATGCTTCCTTCGCAGCTTCTGATGCAGCGATATATTCTGCTTCCATGGTGGAATCTGCTATCACCGTTTGCTTGGAACTCTTCCAGCTGATAGCTCCACCATTGCACACAAACAGACTCCCAGATGTCGACTTTCGATCATCTATATCGGACATGAAATCCGAGTCTGTGTATCCCTGGACTTGGAGTTCTCCATTACCAAAGACCAACATCATATCCTTAGTTCTTCTCAAGTACTTAAGGATACATTTCACAGAAGTCCAGTGTTCTTCACCTGGATTTGACTGATATCTGCTTGTGACACTCACAGCATGGGCTATATCAGGTCGTGTACATAGCATGGCATACATGAGGCTCCCTATTGCAGAAGCATAAGGGATCTTGCTCATGCATTCTATTTCCTCAGGTGTGCTGGGGCACATCTTCTTGGAAAGATGAATACCATGTCTGAAGGGTATTAATCCCCTCTTAGAGTTTTCCATACTAAACCTCTTTAGTACTTTCTCTATGTACATCTTCTGTGAAAGTCCTAGCATCCTATTCGGTCTATCCCTATAGACCTTAATTCCTAGAATAAAGGATGCTTCACCTAGGTCTTTCATGGAGAATTCCTTGGACAACCACATCTTGACTGATGTCAACATGGGAATATCATTCCCAATAAGGAGGATGTCATCCACGTACAATACGAGGAAGACAACAGCGCTCCCACTGACCCTTTTGAAAACACATGGTTCCTCTTCATTTTTGATGAAACCAAACTTTTTGATCACATCATTGAAACGAGTGTTCCAGCTCCGAGATGCTTGCTTAAGTCCATATATGGACCTTTGCAGCTTGCAAACCTTGTGATCAGTATCACTGGATGTGAAACCTAGCGGCTGTTCCATATAGATATCTTCCTCAAGATATCCATTTAAGGAATGCCGTTTTCACGTCCATTTGCCATATTTCATAATCGAAATAGGCTGCAACAGCAAGCAATGTGCGGATGGATTTTAGCATAGCTACTGGGGAAAAGGTATCCTGATAGTCTATGCCTTCGCGTTGACTATAACCTTTTGCCACCAATCTAGCCTTGAATGTCTCCACATTCCCATCTGCACCAATCTTTCTCTTGAAGATCCATTTACATCCAATAGGTACTATACCTTCTGGTGGATCTACCAAGGTCCAGACTTGGTTTGAGTGCATCGAGTCAATTTCTGACTGCATTGCCTCTAGCCATTTCTCGGAGTCGATATCTGATATCGCCTCGTTGTAGGTTTTGGGATCATCACCATGAGCACCATTACCTACGAGGAACATTTTCTCTACATCCTCTGAAATAATACCTAAGTATCTTTCAGGGGGACGGAAAACTCTTTCCGATCTACGAGGTGGAGGAGGTAGTGTTCTTATTGGCTCAACCTGATTTGGTTCCACTTGGTCCTTAGCTCGTTCTGCTTGTGAGACTTTCTCATCAAGCTTGATCTGCCTTTCCAATGCCGCTATCTTGAATAAACTATTTTTCAAGAAAGATGGCATGTCGACTCACAATCACATTGTGGTCTTCTGGAATGTAGAAATAGTATCCTAATGACTCTTTAGGATATCCTATGAATCGAGCTCTGAAGGACCTAAACTCTAACTTGTCCGCTTGTTGTCTTTTGACATGAGCCGGACAACCCCAAATTCTGAGATGACTCAGACTTGGTTTCTTACCGTGCCATATCTCATACGGTGTGGTAGGAACGGTTTTAGAGGGAACCCTATTCAGTAGATAGATTGAAGTTAACAATGAGTGTCCCCAAAGAAAATCAGGGAGGTCTGTGAAGCTCATCATGGATCGAACCATATCTAATAGAGTCCGATTTCTCCATTCTGAAACCCCGTTGAGTTGAGGTGTTCCTGGTGGAGTCCATTGAGAGACTATGCCATTATCCTTGAGATAGTCTAGGAATTCCCTGCTAAGGTATTCACCTCCTCGATCTGATCGAAGAACCTTAATGGGTTTTTCCTGTTTGTTTTTCTACTTCATGTCTGAATTCTTTGAACTTTTCAAAGGCTTCAGACTTGTGTCTCATAAGATACACATACCCATACCTAGACAGATCATCGGTAAAGGTAATGAAGTAGACAAAATTGCCTCTAGCCGGCACATCAAATGGGCCGCACACATCAGTATGTACTAGGGCAAGGAGATCTGTGGCCCTCTCCCCATGTCCAACAAAAGGGAGTTTAGTCATTTTGCCTTGAAGACAGGATTCACAAGTTGGATATGACTCAGAAGTCAATGGACTCAATAGCCCATTTTTCTCCAATTTGTTGATCCTATCTTCTGCTATATGACCTAATCTCAGGTGCCATAGATATCTGTCATTTGGACTATCCCTAGGTCGTTTGGCATTCACGTTTTGCTCGATAGTTAGAACAGGTACATCAATATGTAGCTGATAAAGACCATTAATAAGGAAACCATTTGCAATTTTATTTCTTTCATAAAGAATGTTACAATGGTCCTTAAAGAAGGTGATCACATAACCTTCTTGTGCTAAGCATGAAACAGAAATCAAATTCCTGCTGGCTGCAGGCACAAAATAACAGTCTTTCAAAACTAAGTCTAAACCAGATGGTAATCGCAGAGGGTATGTTCCCACGGCTACTGCAGCAACTCTTGCTCCATTACCAATGCGTAGGATCATGTCTCCATCCCTCAGCCTCCTGCTATCCTCAAGACCCTGCATAGAAGTGCACAGATGAGCACTAGAACCAGAGTCAAGCACCCAACTGGATGCAGAAGAAACCGTAAGGTTAGACTCAATAACGAGCATACCTCCAGAAGGACCTTCCTTCTTGTTCTTCAGGGTGGCCAGGTAAGTAGGGCAGTTCCGCTTCCAATGGCCGTCGCTGTTGCAATGGAAACACTTTCCTTTGCCATCGGCCTTTTTCTTCGATTCTGCCTTCTTCTTCTTTGATCCTTCCACCTTTTGCTTTTTCACAGACTTCTTTTTCTTTCCATAAGACTTTCTTTTGGAAGAAGTCCGTTCCATAGCAAGAACTGAGCCTTTAGAACCTTTCATAGAAAGCTCAGCGGTAACCAGCATATTCATTAACTCGGCCAAGGAATTCTGAAGTTTATGCATGTGGTAATTCATGATGAATTGCCCATATGCATCAGTCAAGGATTGCAGAATGATATCGTTCTGCAGGTCCAAGTCCAACTTCACACCGAGCTTCTCAAGCTCTTCCATGTCCTTGATCATTGTCAGACAGTGATCTTGGACTGACTGCCCATCACGCATCTTAGCCTTAAAAAGTCATTTTGTGACTTGATATTTGGCTGCGCGACTCTGTTCACCAAACATCTCCTGCAGGTGAGCCAACATTTGGCGAGCAGTCCCGATATCCTCATGTTGGCGCTGGAGCTCATCAGACATCGAGCCCAACATGTAATATCTGGCCTTATTATCTTCGTCAATCCATTTTTTCAGAGATGCTCTCTGTTCAACAGATGGACGGGCTGGTAATGTGGGAGGGTCCTGGTCCAAAACATGGGTTAACTTCTCGGAACCCAAAATAATTTTGTAGTTCCTGAGCCAATCTTTATAATTGGGTCCGGTCAGTCTATGTGTGTCCAGGATACGTGCCAATGGGTTGGACGCAGACATATTCCTGTAGAGAGTCAAAGATTCTAGTTAGATACTGTAATTTTGACTTGACCAATTTGTTTAGGGATTTTATTTTTAAACAAATTAGCTCCCACTATTTTCTCGGATCCCTACACTCCCTCTGTAGAGATGCAAAAATCTCCACGATTAATGATTTCTAGTGGGTGGTGCGGTCTCACCAACTGACTCATCACCTCACCTAACAGTTATTGGTGATGGGTTAGCCAATGAGTGAACAACTCTTGTTCAATGATTCTCTAATCATGGTGCACCCAAACTTGGTCTCTAATTCATGAATCTCACCGTATCCGGAATATTGATCCACTCCTTAGTTAAGTCAGACCCACCATTTGCATAGACTGGGTTCCTAATTGAGTCTCTCACCGTATCCAGAATATTGAGCCCAACTCATCCTCCAGCCCATAGCATCCAATGCCTAATAGACATGGTTGCATCTTCCCGGTGCAACTGAGCCACTGTATCCAGCCGAGAACAATCAACCCCGGGAAGGGCCCGCACATCTACAATGGTGGAAGACCTCAGACTTAATCTTTTCTTAGGGAGAATTGATTCAGGTCTCATTAAACTAGACTTGGCTTAGTCATAACAATTATGACTAACCTAGTGGCATGGGTTAGCTCGGATTATTGACCACCTCAGATCAGAACTGTGTCAACAGATATGGCCAGGTAAGTGAGACCGGTGGAAGGAATATGCCATTAACTCGTACAAGAATGCATTCAGGTCGAGTAGCTTCCAATTAAAAACCAGTCGGTCGTCTATGCCAAACTTACCTTAGACACCAAATTGTTGAGTCAGAACCAATTGGGTTAGCCTACAATCCAGACTCTAACCTCTGAGCCTAATTAGGTCTTGCTTGATCGTGACTCGATCTTGACCCAGACTTAATCCTATTAGGCTGGTCAATTTAAGCATTGTTGATCCCATCTAACCAACTCTTGATTCGGTTTGATCAACCGCTTAGACCTAATTGAGCTACCCAAGCCCGAACCCAGTATTATGAATATGTCTTAGATCTGAAATTCTCAATTTTAGACCTAATTAATATTTCATAAACTTAATTCTTAATTAAGTAGGGTTCATAAACAAAATATGCACAATAAATCCTAGGGTTTCAGGATCTAGGGTTTTGCAGAAAGTAAGTTTTGGGATTTCTGATTAAGGACGAACACGCAGCACCCCTACACATCATAAGAACACCCCATCGAATGGGAAGAGAGGGCCTTTAAACCCTTCTTCGTTCTTATGACCGGACGGCCAAGAGGAACGCCTTAATCAGGAACATTCAATACTACAAAACAATATCAGATCTATATCATATATCTCATATATAAAGTAGATCTAATCATGGCATATTTTGCATACATCTCATGTATCATAATCATGCATATTTTTAGATCTAAATTATCTCATAATAATCTAAAAAATTAGATTTAAATTGATCTAATCAAAATAAATTCTAATCTAGACAATTATGTAGAACTATTCTACAACTAGTCTAGACATGCATCAATCATATCTCATATGATATTCAAAAATTAAATAATTTTTATTTGCTATTTTTTAGATGTTATTATAACACTTATAATATCAAAAAATAGTAAATAAAAAGATCTAAAACATGATTTAATCAGATTAAATCAAAAATATGCAAGAATATTCTATAGAACTATTCTATTCTAGAACTAGTCATGCATATCTTCTAATCTTAGATCCAAATTATTTAATTTTAATTTTTTCTGATTTCAGATCTGATCACATCTCATGTGACATCTAAAATCAATTATTTTCTAATTAAAATAAATTTAAAATTAGATCTAAATAATTTTAGAACCATGGCTCTGATACCAGTTGAAGGGAAATCCTGATTTCCCGGTCCAGGTTCGTTCAGATCTGATCAGATCAAGAGATATATTTCAAAAATTTTTCTCTTGATCCCAATCAGATCTTGATATATTTTAGATCTGATTCTTATTATTTTAATAAAATAAAATTAAAAGATAAATTAAATCAAATTTAATTTACCTGATCTGGGTAATCCTATTACCCTGTTGATGATCCTGTTTGCAGCGGAAGGTTCTGGATCTTAGCCACGCAAGCGCCTGGCCTCTACCGGTATCCACTCGGGTTGGATCTGGAGATCCTCTTCTTCTCTATCACACCTCCAAAAATTAGATCTGGATCTGATCTGGAGGATCTTCAAAACTCTTTTGAAGATGAGCAGTCGTCCTTTGCAGCAGCGCAGCCTTCTTATTTTGATCGCCTTTCTTTGATCTGAATCGCACCAACCAAGGTCCAAAACTCCTTTTGGACGTGGAGAGCAAGGGGAGAAGAGACTATGGCATGGAGAAGGAGGGGAGAGGCAGCCTTGGGGCATGGGGTTTCTCAATTGAATTGCTTAGAATCTGAGTTGGGCGCAGGGTCTCTTTTATAGACTAAGCGTGATCCAACTCCTCTTCCTCCCAACCAATCACAACCCTTTGTGAAATCAGATCTAAATCTGATTGGTGGGAATAGAGACCCCTGGATTCCTCCTTAGAGGGTGCCTAAGACCAGTCAAAGTTGGTTCTTAGAAGAACTCTAATTGGAATCCAAAAAGGAGATGGAGTCCTTGTCCAACAAGGACTCCTAGGCGCCTCCAACTTGGGCACACGCCTAGGGTGGCGTGCGCCCTTCTCCTTGCCAGGTTCTGGTAGGGGGACAGGCCCCCACCAGCTCTCCAATAGGTGCATGACATGTGGTCAAAAGTCAAAGTGTCAATGGTCAACGTTTGACCAGTCAAAGGTAGACTTTTGACCAAAGTCAAAGAACAAGAAATGGCAGGTGACCAAAAATGGCAGGTAGTGTCTTACAAATAAGACAACCTTTTCTGACTTGGACAACCTCCTGTCAGACCATATGAAGGCCTCTGTTTGAGCACAAACTCCTTTGGCTCAGACAGGACAACTTATTTATGATAGCAAAAGAAGAACGTTAGGTTCAATCGAGTGCTAGCACGATTTCCTTGAACCTAATTGAATCTCATTCAGATCAATTGAACTAGATCAGTTCAATTGATGATCACCAGATTCAAACCCTTGTTTGTGTGACCCAGTTAGGTTCAGTTCTGTATGGTAATGGGATATGTCATGATCTCTATCATCGACATCATCGAAACTCCTTTCGATGGATCAGAACTCTTCTGATTCGAACAGCTAGAATGATCGATCATCTAAATCATTCTAATTGCTCCCAAAATCCACCAGTGACACCTAGCAGTATATGGTGGCAACCCATCAGAGCTGAATGCGAACCTCTTGGTGCAGCTACCTGTGTGATTCAGTTCTTCTATCTTGAGCCCCGATCAGATTAGGGTTAAGGTGAACTCGTCAAACCCTAGTCTCTGTCATATGATGTAATCATTCGATTCGAGTCCAATGTGAAAATCTAAATAGAAACTCTTTCTATTATTTCACTCTACCATGGCCATGGATTTCTGGACTTGATTCTCATGATCATCATAGGGCTACTCCTCTACCACCGAGGTAGATAGATTCCATCTTGATGCAATCCAGTTCCTACAATGAACATGTCATAGCCAACATACACCTCAGGGTTCCATATGGCTAGGAGACCGAGTAATGGTGTAGTCAAACTATAACACCCTCAAGGTGAACTGCCGATGCATCTCAGGTCAAAGAACCAGACACACTACTGCAGCATCGAGTCAGTCATTGACGAGAAGGTAGACTCCCTAATGACTACTCGAGGTGGTCACGCTCAGTGCCCTCATTCTCTAACGAGTACCTGTACTCTCACTCTGGTGTCTCCACACCGTAGACTCAAGACTCATCTACTAAAGAGAAGCGATTGTACACCAACCTTCTGGATCAATCACCATCCTCATGATGATCCTATGGTCAGGAGCAATTTATGAGTTAATAATGATTATTCATGTCTTAAATTTTTAACTCTTAAAAATATGAATTATCATTACCATTAACTCAAAGGATGTATCACAGACACTAAATACACATATGTGATAGAAAATAACCCATTTATTGATTTTAGTCAAAATTATAATTTTGCCCCTAGAAGTGTATTACAAGTGTTAGCCAATTCTGGCTTCTAGGGCATATATATCTAACAGTGGCTTAGAGCCATACAATCAAAATTGAAATTTATGAAAATCAATAGTGTGTGGACACTGATTGATTCATCTTAAGGAATAAAATCCATTGGATATGAATGAATTTTCAAAAGGATCAGAGTAGCGCAGATGGGTAGGTAAAGACCTATAAGGTCCATTTGGCTATTATCTCAGAGTTTGAATATATGTTTCAAACATATGCCTTTATTATGAACAAAGACAAACTCTGCATTTATAAGTGAAAAAAAATGTTCTATAGTATTATTCCTTGTGTTGTCTGTGGATGAAATTTTCTTAATAAAAAATGGCATTCCAGCATCGTAAAGAATAAAGATTTGGCTGTCATCTAATTTCTACATGTTCAAAAATCAAATATGGTATACTCACTAAGGATAGTGAGTAGATACCAGTCTGATCTAAGTGAGAACCACTGAAAGATTGTATAGACAATCCTAAAGTATTTGAAAAATACTAAGATCCAGTGACTCAAATATGGAGATACTGACTTAAAACTAGTAGATGTTTTGATTTCAGTTTTTAGTTAGATCAAGATGATAGCAAGAGAATATTAGGTCATATCCTAATTATAGGAGCAATCTACTGGAAAGATTTCAAGTAGGATACTATAGCCTATTTAGTTAGTGATGTAGAGTACATTATGGCATATGATGCTGTTATGTTGGCCATGTGATGGCATAAGTTCATTAGCAAGATTGGAAGTAGCACCCTCCATGATGGTCCAGTCCTAATGTGGCACTGGAACCATAGCTCAGGCTAAAGAATTAAAAATACACCATAGGATCAGCATACTCTATATTGCCATCACCTTTGATTTTAGATCAGAATGATGTCGATCTTTGAAAGATCGATGAAAAAGGAGATCTTGACCAACTCATTTGCTAAGGCCTCGGAACTTAGAAGTTCTACAAACTCAAGAGGAAGATAGGATATTTGATATCATTCTGATTGGCTTTAATCCAAGTGGAAGTTGTTAGAAAATGTATCCTAAAGCCAATCATCTAAGTTATAGATGATTGAGACCTATATATAGATTATCTAATAATAATAGTTATTTGGCTAGTTCATTATAAAAGTTCTATCTTTCTTAAATAAACTTCTAAATTATGATGAAGTCCTTAGAAGCACAATCAATCGATGAAAAAAGATTTATTAGATGGTTCTTAAACTATTCATGATTAAGTGATAAGTTATTAACAAGAACGATAACATATTGAGTGTAGGTTGCTGTATGCCATATACATTGATTGTCCTCATAACCAAGTAGTGTGGAGACACTAGTATGACATCTAGGTAAGATGTAGGAGTACATCTACACTGAACGTGATCAATGTAGTACTCTACTATCAAGAGTAACTAGCTAAGGCCAATGGATATAAGTGTTCCTCCGATCTGAGATCACCACGGTGACTTGTAAGCAACTCACTGTACTTTAATGCTGGACTACTTGTATTTCTAATATAGGTTCGAAAGGTTTCTACATATAGCTAAGTACTTATGAAGTCAGTATATGTCAAGATGGGTTGACCACTCCTGATTAACTTCAGAAAGAGAATGACCTTCTGTGTTTCAATTTAGCAAAATCTAGACCTGGGTAATCCTCGTGAGGAGTCACGAGATTTATAAAATTTTGAGATACAATAAAGATGACTTATATGAGTGTTGACAACTTACTCAAAGTCATCTTGAGCATTATTGATCATAGGGATGAATTATATGGCAACCATGGGTCAGGATTCTAAGAATGTTGCTCATACATTCAACCTATCCGAACATCGGATACCATTGATAGATGGTCATTTTAATTGATATAAAAATTGATTCCTATGCTATCGACTAAGGTTCAAACCTATAGAGTCATACATATAAAAGGTTGTAACCTGATTTGATGGTTGATCGATGATTGAAAATCATTTTGAGGTCAAACAATCAATGCGATTGATATTTGACCTAATGCAAGTATTGCAGGAGGATCGATTAGCAATTGATTGCTAATTGGCTCAATTTGATTGAACAATTAGGCCAATTAGGCTGAGATCAAGTCTAATTGAATTATATTCAATTAGAATTAGTTTGGACTTAAGTAGATTAAGTTTAATTGATTTATTGGATCAGCCAATTGCAAGAAAAAATAATTTTTAATTGAACTAAAATTTGAGTGTACCTAATTTTTAATTTAAGATTTAAATTAAAATTAAATATAATTTAATCCATTTTAATTGGACTCTTAATTAGACTAGGATCATCCTTAATTAGGTCGCATTAATCTGGTTTGAATTAGATTCAAAATAGTTTTGACCTAGTCAAACAAGAGGAATCCTAGTTGGATTGGGACTCTCACTCTTCCCTTGCGCCAATGGTCCCACACCCCATATTTATTTTCAGATCTTTACATGATGTTTTCCATGCCAATAAGAGCTTCTCCATGCCCTAGGTTTTATTTGAAATTATTTTTGACTTGGTCAAAGATGGCAATTAGATTTGACTAGGATTCTATTTGATGGAGTTCCTTCAAACCAAAACTCCTCCCTCCTCTTTTGGAAATAATTCCCATGCCTACCTTTAATTTTTTGTCACCACTTTATTTCTCCTTTGTGCATGGTTTCCAAGTCTTCATGTAGAAAAATTAGGAGGAGGGGCATCCAAGAGTTGGATGCTCCCATAACTTTCATGTTTGACTAGGTCATTTGACCTAGTCTTCCCTTATTTTGTGATGCCTCCTATCAATAAGAGTTGGCATTAAAAATCCCTGTTATTGCATGCACATAATCAGAAAAAGGAGAGGAATGGCATGAGAGAAGATAGCACCTAGTTCTTTGGAGAAAAAGTTTTCATTAAGACATGAAAAGTTCATGTCTTAATGAAGACAAAGGTAAGAGAGAAGAATGTCTTCTCTTATAGTTTTACTTCAAGATTTATTTTCTTCTTATTTCTTTATGATTTTTTTATGATAAAAAATTTGAGAGAGAGAGAGGAATAGGGTGTGGGGATGGGTGCTCCAAGTTGTTGGGGCATGATATTCTTTTTAGACATAATCTGATCATGTCCTAATGAGAGAAGAAGAAGAGATGAAAGATCTTCTCTTAGGATTTTTTTGAAAATCCTTCTTCTCTATTTATTTATAAAATATTTTTAGAGAAAAATTTGATAATGTTAGATCTAGAAATATAAAAAAAATCTAAAGAAGAAGGTCTCCTTTTGTCCTAACATAGAGATATTTTCAGGACATCAATCGTTGATGTCCTGAAAGAGAAGATCTATCTCTTCTTAGGATATTTTTTTCTTATTTTATTTTTTATTTTTTGAAAGATCCGAGGGTTGGATTTCTTTCTTATTTCTCCTCTTACTCTTCATCTCTTAGAGTATCCAAGAGATCAGAAGAATAATTTTTAGATTAACTATCAGGAGAGATCCGCAAGAAGCTAGCACTTCAAGTAGATCTTCGTTCAACAAATTTTTGATTTGTGTTGCAGCTTCGTGAGGACTTTCGGTAAAGGTTGGACGCATATGCGGCTTCAAAGGCAATAATAAAAATCAATCATAAAGTTCTCGATCCATGCGAAGGTAAGAGATTTGATCTCTTCTCTCATCTAGATATGATCTAGGATTTAGATCTAGAACTATTCAAGATCTAGGATATTGATTTGATCAATATCAAAATATTTATTTTTAGATTTAAGAATGCATTTTGACATGTTATAGATCCTAGATGTAGAATTTAGTAATTAGATTACATGCTAGTGTAGATTAAATAGTTTAATCTACATCTTTCATTGTATTTTAGTTTGAAAAAATTTTAAAATTCAAGCATGAAACCTTGCATATTTTCTATCACGAACCTCGTCTTTGGTGTCGACTACTGATGAAATGAGTCACGACCTGATGGCTCAGCTGATCAAAAGAAAAGATGGTACTCAATTTGAGGCTCGATTATCAATTTTTTGCTGCTCCTTTCAAAGTGGAGGGGAAGGCTCAGCATAGAATGATGTCAGGTGCACCATAAAGCAGCATCATAGTTCTAAAGATTTTGAAATGGTTAACTGAGTCAGTGGTCCTGTCATAACTTTTAAACTAGGAAAGTTTAAAGTTCAATAGGATGGGCTCTTATATGATATGAAAAGAGAAAGGAGGATCAGTGTAGATGTCATTGTGATAAGCGGGGGCAACGTTGCGGAGTTCATCGATCCGCTAATTTATTTCTTGAAGCTTCTGATCAAAGATATCATCTCGATCATGGATCTTAAAGTACGGCTAGCTGGAGGAAGATAGTGATTCTCTAGGGATAAAATCATGATCAGAATAAGGGCTCTCCACTCTCTGCTTTTTCTTTTCCAAAGTCACTGGCCGACTCGCCCAGGTGGATCTTTCTGGCATTAGATCTCGGCATTTTGGTGAGGGCCTTTCCAAATAAACTGATGTTGGGAACTGCTACATGGCCTGTACTGCTTTAGTGAGGATCTTAACCTAACGCACCAGTAGGTTAAACTGCTCAAAATCCACTATAGCCATTGGTGGTGGTTGAGATGCCGATGATGAGGTCGGAATAAGCTGATCTGGAAGAGATCTGAAAGCAGAGGTGGTGGATCGTCAGGTTGAAGCTCTCTTAAGTGGCATCTTATCAAAACACAAGAAAGATCAGAGAGAAAAAAACTACAGAATTGGGGAGGAGACGAAGAAGAAGAACTCGACTAGATACTCCTTTAAGAATAAGAGCTTAGAATCCCTTCCTCTAGCGCCAATCCTATTAGTGCAGAAAATGATGCTGATGTTGGAGTTTGCTGGAGCTGATGAAGATGAGAACGTCGATGAGACTTGCAAGAAAAAGTCCAAATCAAAGATGGATGGCTCCAATAGGATCCTCCGACGATCAAGTTAACTTTCTGATCAATAAGAATGGAGTACTCAAGAGAATATAAGTGGAGATGAGAGCTTAGAGAGAAGAAGCATATCTGAAGGATCCCTTATATAGATAGAACGTATAATAGATTGATGGTGACAGCCATAACCATCTGCTAGTGGGCCATTTGAGTCATGTGAAGTTTCTTACGAAGAGTGGACTGTCATATATTGTGACTTGTAGGTGGTTGTATTTTATTTGATGGAGTTCAGATGATGGTTGGAGTGGTTTATGCTGGCATAGAGGACTTCAAGTCAGGTGGGCCGAGCCTAGAGATCGGATTGTTAAATAGCGAAGAGTGGACTCATTGTTGGTTGGATTTCACCAGCATTGTCTTTGATAACTTTGAGAACCTTGGTCGGAGCAGCAGATATTCGAGATTGTCAGGAAGGTGGGACGAATGGGTGCTGAGATTCAGGACTTCTTGGTGATGTTGTCCTAGCTATTCAAAAGAGTTCAACCAATACTTAAGGCTAACTCGGCAGGGTACTGAAGCTCACTATCTGTAGGAGGGCTATCGCTCATTTTGGAATGGGATCGAATTAGAGTTGAACAAAGAAATTCAGCTGGAATGGAGTTCAATTGAAGATGAGTTCGGCTGCCTTTGAGATCGGCCAAAAGTAGGCATGTTCTAGACTGAAATTTGGATTGTAGAAGTGCTGAGATTCATCATCCATGGAGTGGCAACTATTCACTCCAAATTGAAAACTTGACGAGGTTCTTGTATCATTTGGACCTATCTGGCCGATGGACATGATGTAAACTGACGAGATCTACGATCGCCAGAAAGGGGATGAAGGAACTCGGCCACCCTCAAGATTGGCTGCCACCTACTAAAGTAGATCAAAGGAATTCAATTGGATAAAATCCCATCTAAGCGAAGCCCAACTGGAAAGGAGTTCTTCTAAGAAGGAGTTCAATTGGGAAGGAGTTCTTCTGAGGAGTTCTACTGGGAAGGAGTTCGATGTTTGCAATAAAGTAATTCGGTTGCCCTCAAGATCTATTATCAAGCAAGGTTCGACGAGTTGGGCTTTGGTACTCAGAACTCTACTATTCATCCTAGGCCAAGAAGCAGAATTAGTAAAAGGGCCATTTCTTTTACCATTCAAGATCGTCTAGCCAAACTTTAGCATGCTTTTGATAAGTCCTGCAGTCAGAGGTTGTCGCTAAGAAGATTGCCCAATTTTTATAGATTGAAGCTCGACCGCCAAAACTTGGTTGATACAAGATAGCTGCTTAGCTAGAGTTCGGACCTAGATATCATCGCTCTAAACGTCGTTACATCAAGGTCAAATAATCCGCTGAACTTCGGCGGCAGTTATTTTTACCCCCAATAGCATATATGATTTTAGATTACTAAACAATTATAATAATAGTCTAAGAAATATTACTTCGAAATTTCACATCAATTTCCATTTAAAACATCATTTTGTAACATTCATAACTTACATATGAATCAATTAACAATTTATTTGATATTCAAAATAATATTATATAAGTGAAAAAACTTGAGAAGGTAGATCATTGCTCACCTCACATGTACTCCAATCGATCCAAATAATGCTAAATTTTTTTTTTTTTCAAAATCTTTGATAAACAAATCATATCATGTTATCTCACTATTAGACATCTTCTTATCAAGAAAACTATAATCCTATACTAAATTGAGTTGCTAATCAGCAAGGATATGGTTAATTATAAAAAGATAAGATTGGCGATAGTTATATTCAATGATCCAGGTCAATCCAATTATTTTAACTTTATCCGATCAAGGTCAAACTAGGATACAGATAGTTAAATAGATATTGAGAATGATCAAATCAATATTATTCAATAAGAGTTATGATGAAGATCGATACGCCATCCAACAATTAGATGTTAGTTCATCAAATAACTTCATTTAATCAAAATTACTTAAAATATAAGGATTCAATAAAGTCTAATGAAAACTAGATCCTATGATACTTGATAAAGACTTCGATGGTATGAACGTACTGCCCAACCAATAGGGTGGATTGCTTCAATCAAGCTCATTTGAATCATTCCTTCATTTTTTTTCCTTGGAAGCAAAGCATTTGTCCATTAAGTAGCTTAGGCGCACCCATATCTATGACCCATCTTCACATCATCGAATCTAAAATTTCACTTGCCATTTCATATTGGCACCAATATTTTAATATTTTTTGCAGTGATATTTCTAATATTTACTTATATTATTTTTGTTATGAAATTAAATCATCTCGGTCTTTGTCCATGGGAACATTGCTGCAACAATTTCAATGTAAATGAATATAGATTATAGATTCTAATTTTTTTTAAATATAAAAGATATATCTTAATATTATCTGATTAATATTTATTTGGAAAAATATAAATTTTCGGATAAGTTAGGTGCCCCTAAATTCTAAATGCTCTGGGCACACCGGAGAAAGAAAAATCAAGCGGCTACCATGCTGAAAAACCAAAAACAGACCACCTGAAACGTTCGTAAAAACAACCAACAAAGAAGGTAGGGGGAAAAGAAACATTCCCTGCTCCTTTGAATGCTTTTAGCGCAATCCCTGTCCAAGCTTCTCCTCCAATGGCCAATTCCGTCATCCCTGAAGCAATCCACCCAACTCCACGCCCAAATGGTAGTCTCCGGTGCCATCTACAATCCTTTGTCATTATCCCATCTCCTCAAATCCATCGCCGACTGCTCCGATGCCAGCAGTCTCACCTACGCTCTCAACGTGTTCGCTCGAATCCCCAGTCCGTCCACCTTTATGTGGAACTCCATAATCCGGGCCTGCTCTGGGAACCATTTCCCGAGGGAATCCATCCATTTTTTCCAACGAATGCTGCACAAGGGAGTGCCTCCTGATTCATATACTTTCCAATTCTTGTTTAAATCCTGCAGCCTCTCGTCGTCGTTTCTTGAAGGGCAGATGGCGCATGGATTGTTCATCAGACTGTTTCCTGAATCCGATTCACCTGTCGCGAATTCTTTGATTCATATGTATCTGGAATTCGGGAGGGTTGATGATGCAAGACGAGCCTTCAGTGTGATTGACAGGAAGGACGTCTTCTCTTGGACCACATTCATTGGGGGGCTTGTCAAATCTGGATCCTTAGATGAGGCCCGGAGGCTGTTCGATGAAATGCCTGAGAGAAACGTGGTTTCATGGACCAGCATGATAGCAGGGAATTCTCAGGCAGGACGGGCTGAGGAAGCTGTCCAATTTTTCAAGAGGATGCTGTTGGATGGTGCCGTGCCTGATGCTGTCACAATGATTTCAGTGCTATCGGCATGTGCGCAGCTGTGGGATTTGGAATTGGGAAAATGGGTTCATCAGTTTCTTGCAAAGGAGAACATTGCTTTTAATAATAATCTCACCGTTGCTCTGATTGATATGTACTCAAAATGTGGAGATATTTGCTCTGCTCGTCAGGTTTTTGATTCGATAGGTTGGAAGGTTCTACAAGCATGGAATGCCATCATTGATGGGTACTGCAAGATGGGCAAAGTGGACATAGCTCGATCCCTTTTTGATCAAATGGATGCCTGTGATATCATCTCACTCAATTCGATGATTACTGGGTACATCCAGAACAGTAGGCTCAAAGATGCATTGCTCTTGTTTGGAAAGCTACGCATGTCTGGCTTGCAACCCGATAAATATACAGTGGTGGGCTTGCTAACAGCTTGTGCAAGCTTAGGTGCACTAGGTCAAGGCAAGCTCTTGCATGCTTATATTGAAGTGGGCTCAGTTGAGTGGGATGTTTACCTTGGGACTGCATTATTGGATATGTATGCGAAATGTGGGAAGTTGGACCAGGCAATGCTAGTTTTTCAGAGGATGGATGAAAGGGATTCGTGGACTTGGACTGCAATCATTTCAGGCCTCGCAATGAATGGAATGGGGGAGCTTGCTCTCAAGCATTTCTCTTTGATGAAGAAAGACAGGATTAGACCCAATGCGGTTGCCTACATTGGTGTTTTGACCGCATGCAGTCATTCAGGTCTTATGGTGGAGGGTCGTAAATATTTTGAAGAGATGAAGGCTTTGTACAACATAGAGCCTGAGATTGAGCACTATGGTTGCATGGTAGATTTGCTCAGTCGTGCTGGTCATTTGAAAGAGGCAGTAGAGCTTATCAAAAGCATGCCAATGGAGCCAAATGCTGTTATATGGGGTTCTGTCTTAAGTGCCTGCAGAGTATACAAGGACATAGATTTAGCTGAGAAGGCAGCAAAGCATCTTCTCGAGTTAGAGCCTCATAAGGATGCTGTTTATGTTCAATTATACAACATATATGTGGATTCAAAAAGGTGGGCAGATGCTTCCAATATCAGGAGCTTGATGCAAATGAAGGGGGTTAGAAAGACAGCAGCTTATAGCTCAATCACAGTTGGTGGGCAGGTGCACAGGTTCATTGCTGGTGACCAATCTCACCCAGATATAATGGAAATCCAAGTGATGATGAGTGAGATCGCAAATAAACTGAAGCTTGCTGGCTATATGCCTATCACATCACAAATATCTGTAGATGTGGATGAGGAGGAAAAGGAATTGGCATTGTTCGCTCACAGCGAGAAGATGGCAATTGCTTTTGGCTTAATGAGATTAGGTGCTAATATGCCCATTCATGTCATTAAGAATCTGCGGATCTGTGAGGATTGCCACTTGGCAATCAAGGTGATCTCCAAGATCTGGAGTCGGGATATTGTGGTTAGAGACCGCAGTCGTTTCCACCATTTTCGAGATGGGCAGTGTTCTTGCAGTGACTTTTGGTGAAGATATGTACTAAATGATGAAGCATTGGCTTCATACCCGTCAATTTGTATGAAGTCTTCTCCTTCTTCTGGCCGTATACTATACCAGCCCTACTAACATTGATCATTTCCAAACCAAATAGCACTACACTTAGAGTGGAATGAGATCTGGAAACAACAAAAGTGTTGTGATAAAACCCTTGTGGAATCAGATTAGGATACAAAATTCGCACAAAGTGTATGCTGAATCAGATGTGCAGGATTCTTTAGAGAGCAAATGGGCCTGAGCAGTCAGACTTCGAAGAGCATGATAGAAACCGGAATACAATTTTAGCAGAATAAAGGATAATTCTATTGTATCAGAAGTCTCTACAAGGCATCAGCTAACAATATTAACTAGGTTTCATCAGAACTCTTTGCTTCTTTTGCATTGGAGATTGTGTTGTACTCACAAATTAGACACCTTCACCTTTACTGAAATCAGCAGATTTGGTGTCTGACAAGAAGACATCCCAAGAACCTCTAGTGTTTGACAACTCTATGGATGTTGGAGATTCTTCTCACAATTCACAAGGGGGCCTTGTTCCTTTACCAAGGGTATGGTGAGATGCATAATGTGCAAAGAATTAGCAATGATCTTATGCATTATATATGAAGGAAACTGTGGTAAGTCCATGGTTAAAGCTTTCATGTCATCACACAAGTGAATAAAGAGAAGTCGCTTATTATTCTTATAATAGTCAGAATCAAGAAAAGAAAATAGTGACACTAAAACCTGAAGTAAAGAATGAATCTCTTCTCAAAAATGATACATCATGTGACCTTTTCTTTTCAAAAACTTTCAGAAGGCTTGAATTTTAATTTTCGTCCGGAAGAAGAATTTGAATGGTCCCTTGGTCAGCTTGTACAGCATGTTCACACGGCTTCATAGATCAAAAGACAACCAAGGACTAGTGCTTGTTGCAGGACAACTGCTGTGGTCCAGTCAAAATGCTTGCATCTTTCAAAACAAACAATCTACCACTGAACAATCAGTGCAGAAAAGCAGAATGCTGGCGTTGCAGCTTATTGGTTCCAGGCCTCCCAAGTGTGTACTTAGGAGATTCAGACACAATTATATCTTTGATTAATGGCTCATCTTCACAAACTTTCCTAAGCATAACCTTTTTATTAAAAGATAATTGGCACATGAAGACAGCTCCGAGTACTTTCATGGGGGATGTAGTTCACACTGAGCAGGATATGCTTCCTCCTGTTCTCTCTTTGGGTGGTCCCATCAAAAAATAAAACTCCTGTCTTCTCTTATTTGATTGCTGCTGATGCTTGTTCCTTGTCCTTTCTCTGTTTGTCACTCAGAAGCCTCCATTGTACCATCTACATATGCAGTATTTATTGGAATGAGCAAATAAGAGTAAGATATCAGCAAGCTACATCATGGTAGATATCTTCACCAAAAGTCACTGCAATCAATGCAACCTATGGCTTGTTTCCAAGAATACAAAGGAGAAAATTGAAATTATGGATTTTTCTGAATTGGTTGAGAGTTGTAGACGGAGTAGCATTGGGCACTTGTAGTTTTATCGAACCCTCCTCAACGGGCGGAGTACTGTAAGCCCGCCTGAAGTGATCTGCAGTCATAAACTTTGCAGAGTAGCTAGGGATGCTGCTACTTTGTTGCACTTGAGTTGGATGACCCTAGTTTTAGAACAATCAATGGAGATGAAAGCATTGATATGACAGACGCTAACCAAGTTATCTAAACCTTGCTTGGGAACTTTTCTGGGTAGTACATCCAGCTCCATGTTTGGCATTTCTCTGAAAAGAATTAATTTGCATTTCAGATGAATGCTACTGTATAACAATCTTAGCATCAATCTAAAAGGCGGTCAGCTCTCACGCTAGCCACCAAATTCACCAGCAAATGCAGCACTTTATGTTTGCCACCAAATTCACAAGCCTACAGATAAAGATCTGTGCTAGCCAAATTGTGCCTCACAAACTCAGCATTCCTGCATGTCATGGTTCGTTCGTAGTTTGTCTGAGTGCTTCACCATAGCAGATCTAGGTTTTCTATTTTCAGATAGGAGTGGATTTCCTGTGTGCAGCAGTACTAATTCTTGTTGGCTGTTTGGAGCCTCTGTTGCCAAAAAGAAAGAGAAAAACCGCATTAGAATTCTGTTGAAAATGAAGTACAATATCATGTGTAGGAGTTTTGATAATGAAAATGGAGGATTTTGAAATAATCAGTGCACCTTGTTGCACATTTATGGTGGATAGTTTCAGGGGAGTTGTAGGTCTGAGCATTTGCAAACATTTTCTTAATATCAGCAATGAATGAACATCTTGAATGTAACATAATATTGTTCTGACTATTAGTCTCTTTGACCTAGTCCTGAAATCTGCAAGACAAGAGGTACATCAAAATCAGATTTAGTAATACTGAAAGAAAACCTTTAAACAAGCTCTACCACCAACTCTTTCAACTGATTTTTCTAGTTTTGATGTTAGAAGGAAACGAATGTGGAAACATCATGGTATACAAACTATTACAATAAACTACATACTACCAAATAATAATTGGTCTACCACCATGAAGTGTATAACCACTTTTTAATTCTCAAGATATTCTTGAATCTCACTACATATAAAAGTCTATGGTCTAACAAACGTCAAAATCCATCCATACCCTCTCTTGCTGTTCTTCACCCTATATATATAACTTCTCTTTACTAATTATAGAAGGTTCCAATATACCTCTTTTACTCCTCTTCGGGAGTCACATGATCTTTCTTTCTCTTCTTTTCTTTTCTTCTCCATTATCCCTATTTTTATTTATCTCCTCCCTTTCTCCAAGGTTTTGACAACATTTTCCATTATAATGGATCTTATACAAATTGCTATTGTCCATTAAAAGCGTTCATCTTTGTCCCAACTATGTAATTTCAAATTATTTATCATTAAACAAATGATCACAAAAATATTATATTATTATGCCATACTATATAATAATATACTACACTATATTATAATAATATCATATTACACTATAATCTTATATCATATTATACTATATAATAATATATTATATTATATTATATTATATTATACTACAAACTACTATGCAATAATGTTTGTTATTATTTTGTCATACCAAAAACACTTTCTCAATTTGATTATCAAACAGATATTAAAATTTCATAACATTTTGAAAATATAGTTGCTAAATACAGAACAGCTTTCCATAGAAGCTTTATTAACAAAAACTCTACTTCCAAAATATTCTGCTACCAACAGCAATCCCAAACAAGGATCTAGATCTACATATCAATAAAATAACATAAATGCTATCTTATTTCGTTAGCATAACACCTACTCAAATCCAAGTTTATGCTACTTCCATTAGATGGAATAAGTTAATGCACCTATTAGGTGCAAATAACAATATAGTTATATTGTATATGTATTTGTATATCAATATGTATAAGTCAATGTATACGTGTATGTGTGGCAAGTAAGTGTTCTTTAATCTTTTGTTTGGTCAATGTTTGCAAAACTGATGATGCTCATCCATGTTGCTTGAACAAATAGCGAATGAAAAAGAATACGACCATAAATATAACAAGAATTAGATTTTTATAAAAAGAAGGTAAAAACCTAAAGATAAAATAGTAACAAGGCATGAATGTCATATTATTCTCAATAAATCATGAACAAAGACACTATTCTTATTGATCTCCACCAAAAAAAAAAAGAAAAAAGACATAGCTTATGGAAATGAATAAACAAAATTTCAGGAGATCAGACATTCATAAACTCAAGTAAAGCAAGCAATATATTAGTTATTACTCTACAAATTATCTCTGAAAAGTTTCTAGATGTTTACCTCTCCATCACAAGATGGGCAGTGTATTCCTTAGGCATGTTAGGAAGTAGTCTTGCAAATATATTCTTCAATCCTATCAATCTGAAGGCATTAAAGGGAAAACCAGATAGTAACTTCTAGATCTACATGTAGATTTTACATAAGAACTTAATGGCATTAAAGTTAACATTAGGATATAAATAATGAGTGTTGCATACTATGCAGGTTATTATGCAGAAGGAAAATAGAAGATGAAAGCAAAGACATACCAGACCTTGCGTTCATCGATCCCATCATTTGCATAACACAAGAATTTGAGTCTTCCAGCATCTTCCTACAAAGACTACTAGACGGATGGCTCAATAAAAGTTTAAATGTGAAAAACAAGTTTGATAACTCCGATTTTACCAACTCCAATTAGACATCCATATAATCTGGTTTATCGCGTATGGGTGATTTGTTATAATTTCTCATGAACTGTTTGGACATCCGAGTTGATTTGTGGCTTTGTGCAACAATAAACACATAGCATCTCAGTTATAAATATAATTGAAAGATGGGACACGGTAGGTCCAAGAAAAACATACAACAATTTGGAGATCTATTGCACACGTTTTGTAGTGTTGGCAATGGATCAGGCTGGTCATGTTTGAGAAGGGCCAAACTAGGGTCAGGACAAAAATCTCTCAATCCATACCAAACTCATCTTTGATCTGGTGGAAAAAATTGAATCATGCATTTTATATGCACAACTGTAACGAAACCATGCATTTTATATGACAAGGTTTTAAATCATGTGGGATGGAGGCATCCTGATTTTCATCCTGAATGGGATGCCTCACATCCTACTTCATCCTGATGGCCATCCCGATTGATCATTCTAGTATACATACACATATATATAAAGGTTAGAATCAGGTCGATTGAAATTGGACTCAGATCCGATCAGCTTAAAACTCTATAATTGGGGTCTTACATCAATAATCCATACCATTGAATATGATCTACCATCTCAAAATTACTTACAAAAAATCATATGATTTGGAGAACCCTAGCCTATGCATCTAGTATTCAAAAAATATAACTAATTTAATTTTATTTAGGCTATTCAATTATATATATACATAAACACACGTATACATATACATATACACATATTTGTATATATATATATGTGTGTGTGTATACATACATACATACATATATGTGTCTGTGTGTGTCCTATATAATACTAAATTATAATGCATTATGATCTTCTAGGTTATCAATGATCATTTCTTGATTACCAAGGAATGATTTCTTATAATTGATGCATGCATGAGTATTTGATAAAACAAAAATATTAAAGTTTTATAGAAAAGGTGCAATCCATATTACTTAAACTTAGTCGCTTGTATATAAAAATATAACTATACTAATGATATGTAATAAATCATTTTCAATGTTACACAAAAGTAGATTCATCATTTTAAGATATACATATCAAATTTACCACTAATCTTGGGTGGAATGTCTATGACACTCATAAATATCTATGTCTTACTTTTAATCAAGGCCTTGAATATGTTGCCAATTTTGATACTGAGCCCATCCTTATTGCTCATCATGTATTTGATGTGATGTCTAGCCCACTTTGTTTGGTCCATCACAAGAAGAAGAAGAAGAAGAGGCCCAAGAGATATTGGGGAAGGAAAGAAATTCCTTGCCTTCCCCTATTTGAGTTGGAGGAGTCCAACTCCAGCTCCTTAAAATTGTTAGAGGCTAGAAAACCCTAGCCTCCATCGTTTATAGAGCCCAAAACCCCCTCCCGAGGCATTAGAGGTTTGCCATTATTAAAAAAAAAAAAAAAAAAATGCCCTACTGCAATTGCCATCACATTTCGTCGACACATTACCCTCCTTAGGGCCTCGCCAGAGTTGTCCTACTAGGCCACTACCCTTTCCTGACCTCGTCATTGATTGAGCCTTCATTAATGGCTGGGATTCCATTGAGAGGCTACCGTATTCTCATCCTAATCATTATCCCTTGTTTCTGCAGGAAAACATGGATAGTTCCATATATGTAATTTTTTAAATTTTATATTGAATAGGATAAATTAAATAATTTAATCTATATTACATGCAAAAGACAAATCTAAACTATCATTTTTAGAATTTATAACATTATTAATATGCATTTATGATCTAAAATTAAAAATTATGCATCGATCACATCGATGCTCTAGATTAGATCTAACTATTAGAACTAATCTAGTCTGTTTAATGAGTTCAAAACTCATTAACTTTACGTAGATCAATGAACATCGCTATTGATCACGAAGATCTAAAGCTCTTGATGGTTGCTCATAGCTGCACAGGATGTTCGGGCTTTACGAATCGTTCACTCGAAGCTTCAATTTGATCCACCTTCTCGAAAGTGCTAGCTCCTGTGAAAGGCTATTGTATGGCTGATTTGTCTTCTTCTTCAGAATCTCTGAATACTTTCAGATCTGAAGAAGAATCATTTGGAGGGTTTGGTGGAAGAACAAGAGGGAAGAGAACTCAATTCTCTCTTTTATTTTCCTTACAATAAAATCTAGATCAGATCTAGATCTCTCTCACACTCTAGAGGAACTAGTTTCCTTTAAAACTCAAGCCAAGGGAAGAACCATCCTAAAGCCTCATGCCCAAAATCCTAGAACCTCTCTTTGGTTGGCCAAAAGCCAAGCAATCACCGTCTCCCATGTCCAAGAGGGCCCTTGATAGGAGAATAGATAGGGTTGATGAGTTATGGGCTAGTTTGAATCAAATTCAAACTATGACTCAACCATATCTCAAATTGAATTAAAATCATATCTTAATTCAATTTATTCCTTATCCAAAGGCCCTTAGAGTGGGTGACAAATAGGGTTTAGGCATGTGAATTTTTCATGCAAAACATTTTTGGCATGGAGAAAGGGATGGCGTGGGAAAAGCCATGGTGCATGGGAGTAGTCCAAACCTTTTAGACTCTAGGTTTTAATTATTTGATTACAACCAAATCTCATCCAATTAGATCCAAATAAGCCATAGTGAGGCTAATCTAATTAGGCTTCTAATAGCGTCAATTAATTCTAATTAATTAAGCCAAAAATCTAATCAAATCAGAAAACATACTCCCTTAGCAATTAGGTTATCTCATAACTTAATCGGATCAAACTTAATTGAATCCAATTCAATTAGACTTGATCCAAAACTTATGGCTCAATCAAATAGAGCTAATCAACCATCTAATTGCTAATTAATCCTTCTATAATTTATTAACCCTTAGCAAATTAATTCATTGTAACTCTTGCACAAGGTTAATCATCAATCAAGTTGATGATTAAATTCTTAAATAATTCTTAATCGTTTATCAGCTATATGATCAGTTAGAAACTTCTTTTAAGTGTAACCTCATAGGTTCCAACCTAAGCCGGTAGTATAGGAATAATTTTTTATACTAATCGAAATGACCATCTAGTAATGGTACCCAATGTTTGGATAGGTCAAATATGTACAAAGCAACATCCAAGAACCTAAAGATATATAGTTATCGTATAATTCATCTCTTTGATCTTAAGTGTTCAGGAAGACTTAGGATTTAAATATCAATCCTACATGAGTCATCCATATTATAAATCAATCTTTCATATCCATCATATGGATTACCTTGATCGATGTTTTGCTAAATTAAAATACAGTGATGCACTATCTTTAATTTTACGTGGAGTGGTCAATCCCATCTTGACTCATGTACTAATTTAATAAGTACTTGACTACACCCAAAAATCTTTCATTACTAAATTAAAAATTTAAATAGTCCAGTACCAAACTATAGTGAGTTCTTGTAAGTCACCGTGGTGATCTCAGGCTTATACCCATAGCCCTCAAAAATACTCTTGATAGCAGAGTGCTTTGGAATAGTCACATTCAGTATAGATATATGGCATACTAGTATCTCCACACTCTTTGATTAAGAAAACAACCAATCTATATAGCACACAATGACCTGCACTCGATATAACTATCGTCCTAGTAATAGCATATCATTTGGTTGAGAATAGGTTTAAGGACTAAATGATAAATTCTCCTTTATCGACTTAATATAGTCTTAAGAACTTCATCACTTCACAGGAGTTTATTAGAAGATGTATATTATGTGATGAATAAGCCAAAATAACTTTTATTCATTTATAATTTATGTATATTTACAATGAGCTCAACGTCTACAACTTAGACGTTTGACTTTGGAATATATTTTCTAATAATTTTTGCAATCTACTAACTGCATTATGTCTTTTTAAACTCATGGTCCATGCTGGATATTTGGATGAGATCTCTAGTCTCCTAGTGATTGCAAAAGAGTCTCGGCTATTGATGAGCAAGCCAGATGCTCCAATGTGCTATTTCAGGTTGAGCATTGCATCAATTTTCCTTCTCTTCTCCTTCCATGTTGCTATCGATCACCACTATCTCTATCGTTGTTGCTGATCGCCAAAGGCCAGATACTAGGCCTTTAGTAGGTGCTAGTTGCTAAAGGTTGGGCACCATCAACCCCTATCTTCACCACCATTGCCCTCATCTACCCTAATTCAACCTTTAAAGACAACCCTCTCCTCTCTTTTGCCATCAAGAAGAAAAGAAAACCCCATCATTGTTTTCCTCTCAAACAATCTCTTTTCTCTAGTTAAAAAAAAAAGAGATAAAATGAGAGAGAGAGAGAGAGAGAGGAGAAGAAGAAGAAGAAAATCTCTCTTTTTTTTTAGCATAATGGATGCCTGCTCTCTCTCTACATGGTTTAGAGGATCCAGTAGAAGATTGAGACTTTATTTTTTGAATCCTAAGTTGACCCTACTGAGGGGTTTTAGATTAGTATTGCAAGTGACTACCCATCTTATTGGCCTTCACCCTAACTTTTGTTGGCTACCCTTGAATCCATTATCGACAATCTCTAACTTGTTATCTTTGCACCTTTGGGATACCGCTTTATTAATCTGAAGAATTTGGTTACTTTGTTCTAATTGATTAGGATAGCTAAATGCCCATATCCAATCAACCTCGTCCTCATTGTGTCTAGGGGTGCGAGCGAGTCGAGCTGCTTATGAGCTACTCAAGTTCTACTCGACTCGATTATTAACTATCGAGCTCAAGTAGTAGGATACTCGACTCAAAAATTTGTAAGCTTACTCAAATTTATATATATATTTAATAATATTATTTTTATTTATAATATATATTATTAATAAGATAAGATTCAATTTTGAGCTTAAGTATGGCTCGGCTCATATTCGAGTTGAGTTGAGTCGATATCGAGCTTTGTCTATTTTTCATCAAGATGAGCTCGAGCTTAGGATATTAAGGCTCAGTCGAGCTCAACCCCTAGTATTTTAAGTCGAATCGAGCTCGAGCTTCTAGTTACTCAACTCAACTCGGCTCGATTGTACCCTTAATTATGCCTATCTTTTTTTATGATCAGTATTGATTTTATATGGAGGTGTGATTGATTAGACAAAAATTACTGAGCAAGGATTTTATATTTTAGTTCTTCAATCAAGATAAAACCCTAATTTCTTATTTATTTGTTTAATCTCAAATTAGGCAAGATAAAAAATTAGATTTAAGAGTAATTCAAATATTGAAGCTCTGAGATTAAGAAACTAGGAATAATTTTTTTATTTCTTATGCTAATGTTTGATCAAGGATGAATAGGGTTTATGCTGATTGATTGGACATGCTAGGCATAGGCTAATAAATAATTGTGATCTAGTTTGTCATCAATAGAGGTAAGAATTCTTGTACATGATCATCATTATATATATTATTTATCAATTTGCACTGTTGGATTTATATCATTGGTTTTGTATCATTGCATTTGTGTTGATAGACTTATTTTTGCATTAAACAATATCATTTTTGTTCAATTTTTTAGTATGAATACATTATGTATTGATTATATATATGTACTAGCATATTACCCACACGATGTATGGGATACATCTTTTATTTAAAAAATAATATTTAAATAATATTTTATTGCTTATATAATTATTTAAAAATAGTATTATTTAAAACTAATCTTTTTTTACAATCAAATTTAAGAAATCCAAATAGAATGCAATAAAATAACACAAAGAAAAAGAATAATAACAAAAGAGCAAGAGAAAAATGATGAGGGTTGGACCTATAGAGAATGTCAAAGATAATGTAGATACGGGACTATAAATAGGGAGTGATGCTGTAGACGTACATCCCCACCATCCCCTTCATCAATAGCTTGAATGTCATCGAGTTGATATACTTTTTTTATTTATTATCTAGGATTGAAGCTATTGTTGTGTGGAGGAGCAACAAATTTTTTTATTTGAAGAGAGATTGTTACTCTTACAATACCCGCAAAGATTTAATAAAAATTTAAGTTATATATGTTAATAAGTAAAATTGTTTTAGAAAGAATTATACATTGTTAATTCAAAATTGCTATTGCATGGAGAAGCAAGAAATCCCTTATCTTTAAGCTATTGAATTATGGTTGAGAC
Organism: Cocos nucifera; assembly: GCA_006176705.1. Classification (NCBI taxonomy): domain Eukaryota; kingdom Viridiplantae; phylum Streptophyta; class Magnoliopsida; order Arecales; family Arecaceae; genus Cocos; species Cocos nucifera. The sequence continues at coordinate 1,208,482 of QRFJ01000109.1, read as the reverse complement.
CTATCTAACTATAATCGTGAAATATATTGATAAATAAAAATATCTCTTCCAAATCTATCAATTAATTCAAATGTATCCAAAGTATCAAAACTATTTATATAATCACTCATTCTCTTTTTAATATTATTTATCCCATCATGTTTTGAAAATGAATGGATAGAGGTTTTTAATAATTAGTCCCATTATATTTTTCAAATAAATATAATTTTAAGAATGGCCCATTGTATTCTTAAAAATGGGCAGCGTTTAGAGGAAAAGAGTAGTTAAACTGGATTCTGATTTTTATGCGCTTAAAATCAAGGGTTATGATGGCAATCATTTCCACTAAATTACAAAAATAATTAGCAAAGGATGCCTAAATTTTTTTTAATGTGAATTAAAGATTGTTAGCCAGTAGTATAGGAACCAATTTATATACCAATCGATATAACTATCTAGCAATAGTACCCAACATTCGGATAGGTCGAATAATTATAATTATAATATTCAAAAACTACTCGAATATGGTTACCATATAATTCATCCCTTTGATCTTTGTATTTAGGATGACTCCAAGTTAAATTATCAACTTTAAAAATTACATTTATAATATATCTTAATGTAATCAATCCTATGACTGAACTAGCTATAATTGTTATCCTTTCTATTAAATTACAAAAATATCATTAGCTATAGTTTGAAATTACAAAAATATCATTAGCTATCATTCGGTATTCGGTGCATGATTTTAAATGATGCATAAGCTTAAAATTACTAAACTAACCCTCAGAAATGTTTTTGCCCTATAGAGGCTCTACCGAACCAAAAGCCTCCGTGCCTTCCTCGATCTCACTCCATCTCTCCTGCACCACCCTTCACCGCACTCCCTCCTGATCGACCACGCCCCCCTAGCCTCCCCCGACTATGCCCTCCATCTTGTCTGCGCCCCCCTCCTCCCCCGCCTCCTCGACCTTATTTTGACTCACCCGCCACCCTCAACAGTACCCCCCCCCCCCCCCAAGTCACCACCATGCGGAAGGTTCGAAGCAAAAAAAAAAAGTGGTAGACAATTAGAGTGGACGGATGAAGGCTGATGCCTCCTCTTTCGCTGTGCATGGTAGTGCTCCAGGCGGAGCTTCAACCCTTCAACATGGTCTTTCCTTCATCTTGCTTCAACCCCTGTATCTCTTTCTCTCTTGCGTGGGGTTATAAAAAGTTAGAAAAATGGGTGGGTGGATGAGAAGCTAGGAGTGGTGGTAAAGATGATGGAGAAGTCAAGGCTGGTGCTCTGGTTCATATGGATGGAGAAGAACATCAGGCTTGCACTGGACCGAGTGATGCTGGGCTATGGGACTATCTCGCTGAGCTCCTATGGGAGCTTCGCACTGAGCCCCTACCACATGTATCAAACAGGCAGATGGAGAATAATCCTCTTTTTTTTCTTGTACCATGGCAATCAGAGACATTTGTATTTTGTATATGTGGTGGATGGAGGTGAATGCTTTCATTTTATTATATATAAATAGATTAGTGATTGATAATATAGTTATGTCGCTATGACTTGCTTATCTTAAATATATTATTAAATTGGAATTGGTTTGATTAAATCAACATGAAATAATTGGATGCATAAGAAATGATTTAGACTAACCTCATCATGTGGATAGCCTCCATGAGCTAATGTATGAGATAGCCTCTATGGGCTTATGTATGGGATAGCCTCTATGGGCTTATGCCAGAGATAGCCTCCACGGGATTATGCATAGAATAGCCTCCAAGAGCTTATGCCTGGGACAGTCTCCATATATTTATGCATAGGAATTTGATCAAATATGAATTGATGCATGATCTTGATTAGTCCAAAGTTGAAAAGAAAAGATTATCAAATATAAAATTGTGATAAGAGAAATGGATGATAACACGAATATTTGATACATATTTATATGGATGTTTTGATTATCCTAGATATTTAATGTGAGCTTTTATGCATTATATTTTTCACTTAGATATTATTTACTACTATTTTTAAATTATATTATTATATTGGTGTTGATGTATAGAGATTTTTATTAGGTTATAAAAGTTACCCCTTCTCATTTTTTTCAGAGTTATAGGATGCATATACTTGGCTATGGTTGAATCATGGTTGAAAGGATTAAATAGATATTGCATCATCAATACCAGTCGAATGACTAAGATTTGTAATTTATACAAGTTTTGTTATTTAATAATATAAAATATTTTGTTATGAATTGAGATCATTTGTGTTTGTGAATACTAGATGTTGTAATGAATTTTAAGGCATTTTGTATTCTTTAGGGCCTTGCCTTAGGGAGTGTGTAGCTATCATATGGCTGATCCAAGTCTTAAGTTCGAGGCATGACATTTGATGTTGTCCAGAATAACCCTTTTGATAATACATGGGTAAGGGACTAGCCATCCTTGGTTAGGATAATGAGAGGTAATATTATATTACAGCCCAAATATGTATTAATTTGTTAGACGTATGTCCTAGAAGCTAGATTGACTAACGCATATACACATTCTAGGAGCATTATTTTTTATTTAAAATTTTTAAATAAATAAAATTTGAATTATTTTTTTCATATTGTGTTTTAATTATGTCCATGAATCGTCCGAGAAATTAATAGATAATGACACATATTCTCAATAGTTTAGAATTTGAGGCACGTGTCATTAATGGTTAATTTCTAAAAGCTCCCAATCGATGGATCATCATAGGAACGATAACTGATCTGGATAGATTGGTACATAAATCATTTTTCTTCATGGATAGATGAGTCCCGAGTTTACAATATGGAGACACTGGATCGAGAGTGCAGGTGCTTGATTTAGATCAAGGATACTGAGTGTGACCAATATAAAAAGTCATTTAGATTGCTATCCACTCATCAGTGACTTACTCGATATTGCAGTTGTGTAGATAGTTCTTTGACCTGTAATGCCTTGACTGCTCACAATAAGTTTTTGTAGTTTGACTGCACAATCACTTGGTTACCTAGCCATTTGAAATCTTGCGATGTACGTTAACTACGGTAGGTCCATTGTAGGAATAAGATGTGCATCAAGATGGGATCTATCGATCCTAGTAGATAGGAAGTGGTCCTATGCAGTTCATAAGACTGAGTTCTAAAGACCATGGCTATGATAGGTGAATAATGGAAAGAGTTTCCATAAAGTTTCACATGAACTCGAGTCGATTAAATCTGATATATGATGGACGAATCAGTTTGATGAGTTATCTTTGATCTGCATCTTATCGAGACTCATGATAGAAGAATCGGACTATATGATAACTGCACCTAGAAGTTCATTTTCAGTTCTGCTAGATTGTTACTATATACTGATAGGTATTACTGATAGATTGTGGGATCAATAAGAATTATTTTGATAATCAATAATTCTCGATTGATTGAATTAAAAATATTCTAATCCATTGAAAGAAGTTTCAATGATATTGATGATAAAAATCATAATATATCCCACTATCAGATAGAATTGAACTTATAAGATCACACATAAAAAAGGATTCTTGACTGATCAGATGGTTGATTTATGATTATGAATCGCGTATGGATTTAATTATCAATAAGATTGATGATTAATCTAATTTAATTGTTGCAATTGACAAACTTACTAAGAGTTTAAGTTCTAGAAAGATTAATTTGTAATTGGATAGTTACATGGCTCAATTTGATTGAGCTAAAGGATTCAAATCAAATCTAACTGAATTAGATTCAATTTAATTTATTTTAGTTTTGATAGTATAAAGCCCTATTGAATAGTTTGGGATCTCTAGATCTATATCTAGTGGCTTAAATTTTATTGGATTAATAATCACCAAAGCAATATGATTTTAATCTAATGGTTCCTTCTCTCTATAAAGATTAGATACCATTCAGTCCCCTTTTACAATTACTCTGGTATTTAATCAACATTGACTTCTTAGTTCACCTACTAACCTTTTCTACTTGAGAGACAAGATGAGTGCAGCACTCGAAAGAGACTTTTTTTGTGCACTTATCAAGTTACATAAATATTAAAAGATATTCAAAATAACAGAAAGATAAATCCTTTCGATGCTTTCAAAGTTGTATCTACAAGTCAAACCAGTATTCAATGACTAAGATAACATTTAATCTGCAAATAATTAATAATAAATACAATATACTTAAAATATTTATATACTCTTATTTCAAGCTTTCTTGAGCCGGACGCAAGAAAGCACAGCCCAGAACATGTTCACTTCATTTATTTTCCAAGCTCTAAAACTTAGATCACATTCAACTCGTTAACGAGTCAAGCTAGCTAATATCAAGCCGAACACAATCTGTCCACAAACAGCTTGTTCGTTTGACATCCATATTCTCCGCATCTTCTACTCTTATTCCTCTATTCTCTCTAATATTTCAAAAGTTTTCGCGTTTATCCTCTTTCATTCTTCCCTTCCTTGCTCATCAAATATACGTCCACAGCAAGCTGTGATGGAGCTTTGCAATATCAAGCAGTGTATTGCTGTTTTGATATCTTTCAGGAAGAAGGCTGCATCTTTCCCCTTGCAGCAGTTCAAACTACATTAGACTGGCATTAGAGAATAAGACTATGACCAACCAAAAGGCTACTATGGGTCTTAATTTTGAGCTTAAAGTCATGTATTTTGGTTCAGATTTTGTTAGGTCATTTTCAGATTGCAATAGGATTCCTTTTTCTGGATATTAAAGCTTCTATTGAAGTGTCATGTATGCTATAACTTGTAATCGGGGCCCAATAAAAGGAAGCTTAGTTTCCTCTCAAGAAGAAATTATTAGTTAGAACTGTTCTGCCACGTGTACCTTGCATCAACCAATAGTAAGCCAGCATATCATCCAAAAAAATAAAAAAAATATACTATTATCTATGCTTCATTTAAAGTTTTAAATGAAAAAGATGGTTTTGAATGGAGAAAAATTCATTTTTTTGGATGGTGTGCTATTTTGTTATTGGTTGATGCAAGGTATACATGGCAGAATAGTTCTAACCAATAATTTCTTCCTTTTAAGAGTCCTAACTAGACTCAAAAGTAAGAAGTTAGTGGCCAGCCAAACCAAAAGTAAGGATCAGTTGCTGTTTGTTTTCCGAGTTGAGGAGTCTATGGAATAGAAAAGATGGGTATCAGTTACTTATTGATGATATATTTTCCATTAAGAGCCTTTTTTTTTTTTTTTTTACGAATAAATATCATGAAAAGTTGGTCTACTTTTTTATTAACCAACTTACTCATATTTTCATATTTTTCAAGATAATGAAGTTACTTTCTCTTGAATAGCATTTACCCATGAAATGAAATGAAGAAAAAATTTACCCACGTTAAATCATTTTTCCATCAATCAGAAAAGTAACCCTTTTAATTCATTCCTAATATACCCTTAACCTTATAACATAACATAACATAATATTTATATTAGATATTATAATATATTATTATAATATAATATATTATACATTATAATATATTATGATACTATAATACTATAATAATAATATATATTATAGTATATTAATATAAGATATTAACAAAATATAATATACTATAATTATATTATATTATAAAATATAATAATATATGTTATATTAATATAATATAATATAAATATTATGATAATATAATACTATAATAATAATATAATAATATATTATTATATATAATAATATATATTATATTATATTAATATAAGATAATAACATAGCATAACATAACATAACATGATATAATAATATATAGCAATATTGTTGGTGTAGAATTTGGTTGACATCGGATCAAGCTGGAGTCAAGAAAAATGAGGTCACCGTCGGTGACCTACAAAATAAAGTCCTCTCTAAAGTCGACGTTGGTGGCTCTGGTAGGATCATCCAACGGTCAAGTTAGCTTTGTCCAACAGAAGTGGAGTACTTAGTATGGAGTTCGACAGAGTTTCGAAAAGGAGAAAAAAGCTTAGAGAAAACATATTTGAGGATCTCTTTTTATAGATAGAGCATGTTGTAACTGCCTTGATTAATGACTATCGTAACCATCCTTGATAAATGACAATCGTGATTGTCCTGATAAATGACAATCATAATTAATTTAATGAATGATGTTCATGATTGTCCTGATAAATACCGATTGTAACCGTTCAATAATGGGATCGCCTGTAGGAATCTGTCTAAAGGAATGATCTGGAAGGAGTTCGGCTTCTGTAGAAGTCCGACTGCTGGAGGAGTTCGGCTCCCATAGAAGTCCGACCGCTGAAGAAGTTCGGAAGAAGTTCGACTCCCGTAGAAGTTCGACCATTGGAGGAGTCCGGAAGGGGTTCGGCTTTCGTAGAAGCTCGACCGCTGGAGGAGTTCGAAAGAAGTTTGGCTCCCATAGAAGTCCGACCACTAGAGAAGTTCGGAAGAAGTTTGGCTCTCGTAGAAGCCCGACTGAAGGAGTACAGAGGGAGTCCGGCTCTCGTGAAAGTCTGACTGAAGTTCGGCCACTAAGAAGTTCGGCTAGAGCTCAACCGTTGGAGAGTTCGACAAAGACTCGACCGCTGGGGAGTTTGGCTAGGTTTGGCCGTTGGGTAGTTCGGCCATTGAATGAATCCGGCTACTAGAGAGAGAATTTTTGATTGAAGCTCTTCCATGATTACCAGCTGCATTAAGCTAAGCTTCAGACTGGACTTCGATGGGAGCGGAATTTATCCCCAACACTAGTCCCCCCACTATCAAGTTTGAAACTCGAAGGAAGGAAGTACAAAAAGGATGACTGTCGAAGTCCTCTTCAAGGCTCTGCACCTTGTCTCTAGCTGAGATTGAAAGTGTAGTTGAAGCTCGGAGAGATCTTGTCTCCTGTTGTTGTCGAGCACAATAAGACCATCTTTGGGGCCTTTCCTCTCATTCCATCTTCGGGTCTTCAACTTTACTCATGTTAGGATGAGGTTCTCCTCCTATTCCTAACAGACTATGGGGGCACATAAGGGCCATTGTCAGGACCTCTCCCCTCATCTTGTCTAAAATGAATGAGGCCTTCGACATTGCTCACGTTAAGACGAGGTTCTCCTCTTATTTCTAACGGACTGTGGGGGTACATAAGGGCCATTGTCAGGGCCTTTTCCTCCATCTCGTCTAAAATGAATGAGGTTTTCGACTTTGCTCATGTTAGGACGAGGTTCTCCTCCTATTTCTAATGGACTGTGGGGACACATAAGGGCCACTGTCAGAGCCTCTTCCTCCATCTCGTCTAAAATGAATGAGGTCTTTGACTTTGCTCACGTTAGGACGAGATTCTCCTCCTGTTCCTAACGGGCTATGGAGGCATATAAGGACCGCTGTTAGGGCCTCTCCCCCATTGAGGTTGAAGCTCGAGAAAAATCTTATCTTCTATCGAGGTTGATGCCGATGCTCGAAAGAGATTCCATCTCTAGTCGAGGTCGAAGGTCTTTGATCTGCTCATGTCAGGACGAGGTTCTCCTATTTTTAATACGGCCACTTTTGATTGCTTATTTCCTATTATTATTCAATTTTTGCACCAAGAAATAATAATGTTGAAATGAAGGAGTTTTATTGTGAAAAAATTATTGGTAGTAGATCCTTAGATTTTTTGAGTTCCAAGGTCGTGGGAGCATTATTCCTCCAAGCTCCTTCAGACGATAAGTTCTGGGCCGAACAACCTCCACCACCTTATATGGATCTTCCTAATTTGGGGCAAGCTTTTCTTGACTCTGAGGCTAAAAGACGGTGACTCACCGAAGTACCAAGTCCTCCACTCTGAATGCTTTATCTCTGACTCTGGAGTTATAGTATCGAGCCACCTTTCGTCTGTAGACCATCATCTGAACCTGGGCTTTCTTCCTTTTCTCTTCTAGCAGGTTGAGGTTGACTCTGAGATCCTATGGATTATTCTGCTCATTAAAGGCCGCGATCCATGCTAATGGAAGCTTGAGTTCAATCGAAATGACTGCTTCTGTTCCAAAGGCCAAGGCAAAGGGTGTTTCCTCAGTTGGCAGCCTTTGAATAGTTCGGTATGCCCAGAGGATGTGATAGAGTTTGTTCACCTAGGCCCCCTTTGCTTTGTCAAGTCTGGTCTTAATATCTTGCAGTAGAGTCCGGTTGGTCACTTCAGCTTCTCCATTTGCCTATGAGTGAGCTACCAATGTGAAGTGGTGGAAGATATTTAGGTCTTCGTAGAAGTCGGTGAATTATCGCTCGTTATCAGTTATAAGGGTTCGAGGCAGACCGAATCGATAAACTATTGACTTTTAGACGAAGTCTTGTACCTTAGCCTTAGTAATTTTGGCTAGAGATTCAGCTTTGATCCATTTGGTGAAGTAGTTGATTGCTACCAGGAGGAACTTTCGTTGTCCGGATGCCATCAAAAAAGGACCAAGTATATCCATTCCCCACTGCACAAATGGTCAGGGTGCACTTAGTGGAGTAAGCTCGGAGGTCGGCCGTCTTTGTATGCTCGCATTATTTTGACAGCGGTCACATTTTCTAACATATTCCATAGAATCATGGTATAAGGTTGGCCAATAGTACCCTTGCCTAAGTAACTTTTGCGACAGGGACCTGGCTCCTATATGGCTTCCACAGATTCTCTTGTGCACTTTCCATAACGCAAAGTCGGCTTCTGAAAGTCGGAGACATCTCAACAGTGGTAGTGAATACGACTTCTTATATAACTTGCCCTCATACAAAACGTATTGGGAGGCTTGATTCTTGAGTTTTCGAGCTTCTATCAAGTAATGAGGAAGGACTCCCTCCTTAAGGTAGGCAACTAACGGGTCTATCTAGCTCAGCTTAAGTTCTGTCTATAAAACGATCTACAATTCCTCTGAGCTTGGGCATTTTAGGATCTCAAAAAATACTTCTTTGGGTACTTCGGTTGGAACTAAAGTTGTCAACTTAGAGAGGAGGTCGGCTCTTATATTTTCTGCCCTTGAAATCCATCGAATGTTGAAACAGCTGAAGGTCGGAGTCAAGTCCTTTACTTTTTTAAGGTATTTCATCATACTTTTCTTCCGTGCTTCGTAGCTGCCACTAACTTGATCGACCACTAATTGGAAGTCACTGTAGACTTGAAATCGATCTACTTTTAATTTTTTTGCTATTTTTAACCTAGCGATCAGTGCTTCATACTCGGCCCCATTATTAGTTGTAGGAAATTTGAAGCGCAGTGCATGCTCGACGATGACTCTTTTAGGGCTGACTAAGACTAACTCCGCACCCGCTCCAGTAGAGTTGGACGAACCATCCACATACAGAGCCCAAAAACTTTCTGAAAGGTCGACTGCTTCTTTAGGAAGGTTCGGTTGCGACAGTAAAGTGCTGGTCTCATTCTGCTCAAGCTCGGCATCATCAAGAATGGTACATTTCATTACAAAATCTACTAATATCTGGACTTTGATCGATGGCTGGGGTTGATAATTGATATCAAATTTTATGAGCTCGATTGCCTATTTTGTAATTCTTTCGGAAGCATCCATTCGCTGAAGGACTGTCTTTATTGGTTAATCCATGAGAACCATTATGGTGTGCCCCTGAAAGTAAGGTCGGAGCCTCCTGACAGCAATTAGAAGAGAGTAAGTCAATTTTTCTAGCTTAGAATATCTGATCTCTGCATTCCTTAGGACTTGACTTATGTAATAGACCAATCGCTGTATCTTCACTTCCTCCTTGACTAGGACTGCTACCAAGACCACCGGGGAGACTGCTAAGTAAAAGAATAATTCTTCTTTAGGTTTGGGTTTTGCCAGTAGTGGGGGTGAGTCGAGGTAGTTTTTGAGCTCTTCAAACATCCGTTGGCACTCCATCGTCCAGCAAAAATTCTTTAGTTGCTTGAGAACTTGGAAGAAGGGTATGCATCGCTCGGCCGATCTCGAGATGAAGTGATTTAGGGATGCCATTTTTTTAGTCAAGTGCTGAACTTCTTTGATTGTTTTTGGAGTGATCATCTCTTGAATAGCTCGAATTTTCTTTGGATTTGCTTCAATCCTGCATCTCAACACCATAAACCTCAAAAACTTCTCAGAGGTTACACTAAAGGTGCATTTGGTCGGGTTCAGCTTCATCTTGTGCTTCCTGAGTGCACTAAAGGTCTCTTCAAGGTCGGTAAGGTGGTTTATAGAAGCTCGACTTTTGACGAGCATATCATCCACATATACTTTCATATTACTATCGATCTGCTCCTTGAAGATTTTATGGATCAAGCGTTGGTACGTTGCCCCAGCATTCTTGAGCCCAAAGGGCATAATCTTGTAATAGTAAAGACCATGGTCAGTAACAAAAGCAATTTTCTCCTCATTCTCTGGCACCATCCGTATCTAATTATAGTCGGAGAAGGCATCCATGAAGGTGAAAAGCTCATGGCCCTAGGTTGCATCTACTAGTTGATCAATTCTGGAAAGAGGGTAGCTGTCTTTTGGGCAAGCTTTATTCAGCTTTTTGAAATCTATACACATCCTCCATTTGTTGTTTGCTTTTTTGAGGAGGACCACATTTGAGACCTAGGTCAGATAGTTAACTTTTCGGATGAATCCAGCTTTGAGGAGCTTGCCTACTTCTTTTGCAATTATTTTCTACCACTCTGAGGCGTGGCTGTGCAGTTTTTCTTTTATCGATCGAGACTTTGGATCGACGGCCAATCGATATTCCATAACTTTGGCATCAATTCCTAGTATATCTGCTGGGGCCCAGGCGAAGACGTCCGCATTCTTTCTGAGGAAGGTGACGAGTTGCTCCCAAACCTTATCCCCTAAGTTGGAGCCGATCTGTACAGTGTGCTCTGCATTCCTATCATTCAAGGGCATGGATACAAGATCCTCCATAGGCTCACCTCGCTCCTCGGTAAGGTCGTCTCGAATATCCAACCTGTCAATAGGATAAAGGTTGGATTGTTCTTCCTTATGTACAGTAATTGAGTAGCAGTATCTTACCAGAACTTGATCTCTCCTGACCTCTCTGATCCCATAACCCGTCGAAAACTTCATCTTCAAATAATAAGTTGATACCACTGTCCGAAGTGCATTTAGATCAGATCAGCTGAGAATAGCATTATAGGCAGATGGAGTCCTTACGAGTAAAAACTCAATCCATGCCTTAGCCAGTTTCGAGCATTGCTCCCCAGTCACAACCAAAGTTATTATGCCCTCCATTGGTACATTATCGCCAGTAAAGTCCATCAATGGAGAGTTCATAGGCCTCAAGTGGTTATCAAGTAGGGACATTTTCGAGAAGGCATCATAAAATAATACGTCGGCCGAGCTTCCATTATCTACCAAAATATGGCGTACATCATAATTGGTGATGTTTAAAGATATTACAACCACGTCACTATGGGGAAATTGGATCTCCTAAGCATCTATCTCAGTGAAGGTTATGGGTTCTTTAGTTCTCTGTCTCTTGACTGATCTCTTGGATCCATTGGCTTCTTCTTGCCGAAGTCCCTCTGAGATCATGTTGATGATGCCGAGAGGCAATTGATCTCCTTGTTGATCCTCCTCTCTTGGTGGCTCAGGCTACGGCAATGCCCTCGACCAATCTTTCCGCCTTTCAGACCATCGCCATAGGAATCGGCCTAATCTGTCTCGTCTGATGAGCTCCTCGATCTCATCCTGGAGTTGGATACACTTCTCAGTGTCGTGACCATGATCATAATGATAAAGGCAGAGCTTGTTAGGATTGTGCTTGCTGTGGTGAGAGTGCATCTTTTTCGGCCTTGGCAGTTGCTCCCTGATTTTCATCAGCACTTGGATTTTAGTAGCATTGAGGGGGGCATAGTTGTGAAATCTTTGTTGGAGGAAACTTTGCCGTGCCCTTCTATCTAGGCTTCTTTATCTCCGAGCCCAGGAGAAGTTCGGACTTGCTTTCATTCAGAGGGAGTTCGGGAGCACGGCCTAACTTCGCTCGGCTTTTCTTCCTCAGCGGGGCCATCCAGCTCGTTGATTTGCCGCCTACCAAGGGCTTCATCGTCTCTGGCTTTGAAGGCCTCTTCAGCTCGGGCATAACCTTCAGTCCGAGCTAGCAGATCGATAAAGTCCCTGGGATACTTCTTCTCCAGGGAGAATAACAAATCATTCTTTTGGAGGCCACCCTTAAGTGCGGCCATTGCGACTGATTAATCCAAGTTTTGGACCTTCAATGCAGTGGCGTTAAATCGGATAACATAAGCCCAGATAGATTCTCCCTCTTTTTTGCTTGATGTTCATCAGAGAATTTGAACCTCAATGCGGACATCTGCTGCTGACGAAGTGAGCCATGAATTGATGGCTCATTTGATCAAAAAAAAAATGGTACCTGGTTTAAGTGCCGAGTACTAGTTCCTAACAGCTTCTTTGAGGGTGGATGAAAAAGCCCGGCATAAAATAGCATCTGACGTACCATGGAGCAACATCATTGTTCAAAAAGCCTTCAGGTAATCGATTGGATTGGAGGTTCCATCGTAACTTTCGAACTACAGGAGCTTAAAGTTCAGTAGGATCAGTTCCTGCATGATCCTTTGAGAAAAAGGAGGGTCAATGCGAATATCATTACCGTGTGAGGAGGGAGTATGATGGAGCTCTTCAATTCGTCGGCTCATTTCAAGGAGCCTTTGATCTAGGAGATCTTCACGATTGTTGATCTCCAGGGTTTTCTAGTGGAACGGGCATGAAATTTCTCTCTGGTCGAGTCATGGTCTGAGCATGGATCTTCCATCCTCTGCTTTCCTTTTTCGAAAATCAAAGGTCGGGTAGCCGAGATCGGCTATTCCCGGATCGAACCATGAGGCTTCGGATGTTCTGGTCGAGTTGGTATCGGGGCTTGCCGATGTATGGCTTGCATTGCATCTGCGAGACCACGAACCTGCTGGACCAGTAAGTTAAACTGCTCCATATCCATTATGACTGCAGGTGGAGCCTGAGTTACTGGAGCTGGAACGGTTGTATCTGGATGGGTTCTGACTGCAGATGCTATGGATCATCGGATCGAAGCTTTCTTGGGAGGCATTGTGTCTGTAATGAACTCTAGAGAGAAAGGAGAAAGATCACTACTAAGCACTCCTTTAAGATAAGGAATAGTGGCCCTCCTTCTAGCGCCAATTTTGTTGGTACAGAATTTGGTTGACGTCGGATCAAGCTAGAGTCGAGGAAAATGGGGTCGCCGTCGGTAACCTATAAAACAAAGTCCTCTTCAGAGTCGGCATTGGTGGCTCCGGTAGGACCCTCCGATGGTCAAGTTAGCTCTGGCCAATAAAAGTGGAGTGCTCAGTGTGGAGTTCGGCAGAGTTTTTCGAAAAGAAGAAGAAAGCTTAGAGAAAACGTATCCGAGGGTCCCTTTTTATAGACAGAGCCTGTTGTAACTACCTTGATTAATGATTGTCGTAACCGTCCTTGATAAATGACAATCGTGATTGTCCTGATAAATGACAATTATAATTATCCTAATGAATGATGTTCGTGATTGTCCTGATAAATGCCGATTGTAACCATTCAATATTGGGATTGCCTGTAGGAATTCGTCTGAAGAAATGGTTCGGAAGAAGTTCAGTTTCTGTAGAAGTCCGACTACTGGAGGAGTCCGGAAGGAGTTCGGCTTTCGTAGAAATCCGATCGCTGGAGGAGTTCGAAAGAAGTTCGGCTCCCATAAAAGCCCGATCACTGGAGGAGTCCGAAAGGGGTTCGGCTCCTATAGAAGCTCGATCGCTAGAGGAGTCCGGAAGAAGTTCGGCTCTTGTAGAAGCCCGACCGCTGGAGGAGTCCGGAAGGAGTTCGGTTCCCGTAGAAGCCTGACTGAAGGAGTACGGAGGGAGTCTGGCTCTCGTGGAAGTTCAACTGAAGTTCGATCGCTGAGAAGTTTGGCTAGAGCTCGGCCGCTGAAGAGTTCGGCAAAGACTCGACCGCTGGGGAGTTCGGCTAGGTTTGGCCACTGGGTAGTTCGGCCACTGAATGAATCCGGCCACTAAGGAGAGAATTTTCGATTGAAACTCTTCCGTGATTACCAGCTGCGTTAAGCTAAGCTTCAGACTGAACTTCGGCGGAAGCGAAATTTATCTCCAACAAATATAATAATTTAATATATTATTATAAATTAATACATTATGATATAATAATATATTATATTATATTATTATATTATATAATAATATATATTATATTAATATGATATATTATATTATTTAATAATATTTATATAGTAAAGGATATTATGAAAAATATGGATAGATCTTAGTAATTTATCTAGAAAACTAGTAATATAAAAGAACATGGATAACAAATTCTCGAATTATTTTTCTAAGCATAAAAAATATAAATAAATTATTTTTCTATCTTAATGTTACTGAGGAAATACTTACCTGGATAAATTTTTTACCCACAAAGAATAGGCCCTTGGAGTCCTATTTAGGGTGGAAGAGGAGATAGTCTGTAAATAAGGCCTCCGTGACCAGCTGATGGTGAATGAATATTGGTCTTGCATGTGAGTTATTTTAAGTGGAATAACAGGCCCCAACCCCCCGCCTGAAAAAAAAGGAAAAGAAAAAAAGAACTCTTATATCTTTATTCCTCTACTCTCTTTCTTCTTATTTTTATCTTCTCTTTGCATCTTCTTCTCTAATTTCTCTATTCATACCTAATCTGTCTAAAAGTTTTCCCTTACTCATCTTTCTATTTTCCCTTCACTGCTCTCCAAATATATTTTCACTACAAGCCGTGACAGGAGCTCCACAATATCTAGCAGAGCATTGCTGTTTTGATAGATCTAAACCAGATGTTAAAGAAAGCCTTTGCAATTTTCCTCCTTGCAATATCTCAAGCTACATCACTATCTTAATCACTCAACCAAGCTTTGATTAGCCCATGGCCCACAGCAAAATTACCCACCATGCTAGGAGCCTTAGACTAGATTTAACAGGTTTTCCCAACCTATGGTGACCCATTATATCCAGAGGCCAAACCAAAAACTAAACCATTTATCATGAGGTTGGTCCTAGGAAAACCAAAAATTGACACAGTTATGAAAAATCCTGACCAAGCCATTTATTTTGGGCATGTTGCTGTGTTCTTTCAAAAATTGCCATCCCTCATGTTCTGCTATGGAGGCTAGTGGAATGGGAGTAACAGGGACAATAAAAAAAAGAAATCCTTTGAAATGGTATGCTAAATAATTTCTTGCCTCACGCTTCAATAGGCAAAAAAATGTGGTTGGATTCACTGCTCCTTCTGGCATTGGGGTTAATTTTCCTTCTGCAAAGTGCGCTGCTTATAAGTATCTTATAACCATTAGCATCACTATTTTTCCATTTCATGAAAAGAAGTGAAAGCTAATGCTTTTGGAGAAGATATGGTTTAGAAGACTATTACATAATTTAAACTTTTATACCTAGATCGTGCTCCAATATTCATACAAAACTAAATAAAATGTACCTTACACCATCGTCTCACCAACACGATGATTATGTAGCCCGCAGAGCATTAGATCCATCTTTTGCAGGTAATTAATCTTCTTTCTCTTCACCCTCCACCTTTATGCGGACGTTTGATGGAAATCGTCGTGCCCTCCTAAAACTTGGAGAAAAGGGATCAGGCCACTTCTATTTATACATGTACTTGTCTTATCCTATCAGAAGATTTAATCTTGATTAGAGTAGGAATTTCAGTCTAAGTCTTATCAAGAATAGAACTCAATTAATTGGGCTCACCATAATTAATGCAAGACTTGTCTTAATGAGTTAAACTTGACTAAGTGATAATTAGACCACATTATAGAGTTAAATCTAATATTCTCCCACTTGACCGATATTATCACTTAAAATTAACTTTTTGATTTTGCCAAAATATTTTAAAAATATTAAAAAATATATTTTTTAATTTTTTAAAACAACAATCTTAAATCATAATTTTGAAATTCACCCAACGAGTGTGCACTTATTTTATAAAAATTTGCCTAACTATCTATTCCTTAAAGATTCTTTATACTT
Source organism: Cocos nucifera (assembly GCA_006176705.1). Taxonomy (NCBI): domain Eukaryota; kingdom Viridiplantae; phylum Streptophyta; class Magnoliopsida; order Arecales; family Arecaceae; genus Cocos; species Cocos nucifera. The sequence continues at coordinate 1,192,530 of QRFJ01000109.1, read as the reverse complement.
TGATTAAGTAAAAATTATTGATGCAAATCATGATGGTTAAATATCTCAATTGACATACTCCCTTCCATGTATCATGACATCAATAATTCTCACTTAACCTACTCTTATATGTTGGAATACATAGGCTATCAAAACCATAATGCCTATGATAAAGGTCCCACTGTAATGTCATATAAATGACACTTCTGTTTGCTTTAATTTTGACAAAAGTCAACTATAATATATAGAAATAATAATTAAACAGAAGTAGTAGCAGCCATCAAACTATTAAGAGATCTTAAAATAAGTATTTATTATAAATTAAATATCTCGATGATAAATGTCCATAACTTTTACATGCTTTTTGAAAATGTTGGACACTAAATCTTTCATCAAAAGATTGGCTATCATATAAGCAGTACCAATAAAATTAATAGACACCTGATGACTACTAATTCTTTCATTTACAGCAAGATACTTAATATCAATGTGTTTGTTTGTATTGGTCATCTTGCTACTGTTAGAAAAAAACTGCAGTAGAATTGTCACAATAAATTCTTAGCAGTTCGAAAATAGAATCCATAACTCTGAGTCCTGAAATAAATTTTCTCAACCATAGATCATGTGAGGAAGCCTCATAGTAGCTTATATGATAGGAAATATATAGGGTTTCATGTATAAATTTCAAAACGTTTTCAAAATATAGAGTAGCAGAAAACATAGATTAAACTATTTAATCTACAACATGCATGTAATCAAACTATAAAACCCTGCATCAAGGATCTATAACATGTTATGATATAAATATAAATCTAAGATTAAATTAATCATGAGTGGTATTGATCACATCAATACCTAGATCTAGAATAATGATCTAGAATAATTCTAGATCTAATCCTAGATCACATCTAGGTCACCAAAAGATCAGATCTCTTACCTTTGCACAGCTCGAGAACTCTACGGTTGAATCCATTGTTGCCTTTGGAGCTGCATATGCATTCGACCTCTATAGGTGATCCACATGAACCTACAACATAGATCGGAGGTTCGTCAAACGAAGATCTGCTCGAAGTGCTAGCTTTTCGTGGATCTCTCCTGATGGTTAATCAAATACATGTTCTTCGAATCTCTTGGATAATCCAAGAGATGAAGAACATGAGAAGGAATAAGAGAAGAATCCAACCCTTGGATCTTCCATAAATCAGAAAATAAAAAGACATATGAAAAACCCTAGGAGAAGACAAATCTTCTCCTTCAGGACATCAACAGTTGATGTCCTGAAAACACCTCTATACTAGGATCAAAGGAGACCTTCTCCTCTGAATTTTTTTTTTAATTTTTAGATATCACACCCTCAGATTTTTCTCATAAAAAATCTCATAAATAAAATTGAGAAGAAGGGCTCTCAAGGAAACCCTAAGAGAAGACCTTCTTCTCTTCTTCTTCTCGTATCAAGACATGATCAGATCATGTCCAAAAAGAGTCTCTATGCCCAAAAATCTTTGAGCACATATCCCACACCCTTATCCTCTCTCTCTTAGGTTTCTATCACATAAAAACATACTAAGAAAATAGAAAAGAAAGATTAAAATCAAAACAACAAGAGACGACCATCTTCTCTTACCTTTGTACCTTTCAAGACATCAACATTTGATGTCTAGATGAAGACCCTTTCTCCAAGAAACATGGTTCCTCAAACCTCAATGCCCCTCCTCTCTTTCTCTCTCAAATTTTTATCTTATAAAAATCATAAATAAAATAGGAAGAGAGAAACATAAAAAAAAAATAAGAGAAGACAATCTTCTCTTACCTTGTCTCTTCAAAACATCAACCTTTGATGTCTTAATTGAGGGCTCTTCTCTAAGAATCTTAGCACTACAAATCCTCTACGCCTTCTCCTTCTTCTCCTTTGATTTTTCATGATTTTTCTAGAATTTTTTACATCCTAAAACTATCTCATAAGAGGTGTCTACCTTTTATTGCAAGACTAGTCAAAGGAGGACTTCTATGGGGCGTCCAACTCTTGGACGCCCCTTCCTTGATTTTTGGCATATGAAATAGAAAACCAATGCCCTAAAGAAAGGGAGAAAGGGTAGAAATCATATTAGAGGCATAGAGAAAGTGGGCGCACAAGAGGAGGGAAGAGTTTAGGTCAAAGAGGACTCTTCCAAGAAGGAAACTAATCCTAACAACTTCCTGCTTTTGACCAAGTCAAAATTTATTCTAAATAATCTAATATGGGGCATGGAAAACCTTTTATTAGATATGGAAAAACATAGAAAAAATCTAAAATTAAAATATGGCATGGGCTTTCTTAAGTGCAAGTGAAAGAGAGAGTCCTAGTCCAATTGGGACTCCTCTTATTTGACTAGATCAAAATTATTTTAAATCTAATTTAAATAGATTAAATTAGAAGCCTAATTAAATAGATTAAATGTAATCTAATTAAAGATGACCCTAGTCTAACTAGAAGCCTAATTAAATCAGATTAAATCAAGATTTAAATTCTAAGTCAATCAGGTGCATCCAAGTCCTAGTCAAACAAGAAATTATTCTTTCCTTGGAATTGGCTTATCTAATAAACCAATTAGATTTAATCTAATTAAATCTAAACTAATTCTAATTGAATCTAATTTAATTAAACTTGATCTCAGCCTGATTGCTCAATCAAATTGAGTCAATTAGCAATCCAATTACTAATCGATCCTCCTGCAATACTTGCATTAGGTCAAATATCAATCGCATTAAATGTTTGACCTCGAAATGATTCTCAATCATCGATTAACCATCCGATTAGATTACAAGCTCTAATGTGTGTGACCTCATAGGT
>QRFJ01000109.1:1144122-1189711 GCA_006176705.1 Cocos nucifera | reverse complement strand
CTTCCGAGTCATATCCAACTTGTGAATCTTATCTTCAAGGCAAAATGACCAAACTCCCTTTTGTTGGACATGGGGAGAGGGCCACAGATCTCCTTGCCCTAGTACATACAGATGTGTGCGACCCATTTGATGTGCCGGCTAGAGGCAATTTTGTCTACTTCATTACCTTTACCGATGATCTGTCTAGGTATGGATATGTGTATCTTATGAGACACAAGTCTGAAGCTTTTAAAAAGTTCAAAGAATTCAGACATGAAGTAGAAAAATAAACTAGAAAATCAATTAAGGTTCTTCGATCAGATCGAGGAGGTGAATACCTTAGCCGAGAATTCCTAGACTATCTTAAGAAAAATAGCATAGTCTCTCAATGGACTACACTAGAAACACCTTAACTCAACGGAGTTTCAGAATGGAGAAATTGGATCCTATTGGATATGGTTCGATCCATGATGAGCTTCACAGACCTTCTTGATTTTCTTTGGAGACACTCATTGTTAACTTCAATTTATCTACTGAATAGAGTTTCCTCTAAAACCATTCCTACCACACCGTATGAGATATGGCACGGTAAGAAATCAAGTCTAAGTCATCTCAGAATTTGGGGTTGTTCGGCTCATGTCAAAAGATAACAAGCGGACAAGTTAGAGTTTAGGTCCTTCAAAACCTGATTCATAGGATATCCTAAAGAGTCATTATGATACTATTTCTATATTCCAGAAGACCAAAATGTGATTGTAAGTCGACATGCCATCTTTCTTGAAAAATAGTTTATTCAAGATAGCAGTATTGGAAAGCAGATCAAGCTTGATGAGAAAGTCTCACAAGTACAATGAGCTAAGGACCAATTGGAATCAAATCAGGTTGAGCCAATAAGAACACTACCTCCTCCACCTCGTAGATCGAAAAGAGTTTTCCATCCCTCTGAAAGATACTTAGCTATTATTTCAGAGGAAGTAGAGAAAACGTTCCTCATAGGTAATGGTGCTCATGGTGAAGATCCCAAAACCTACAACGAGGCGATATCAGATATCGACTCCAAAAAATGGCTAGAGGCAATGCAGTCAGAAATTAACTTGATGCACTCGAACCAAGTCTGGACCTTGGTAGATCCACCAAAACGTATAGTACCTATTGGGTGTAAATGGATCTTCAAGAGAAAGATTGGTGCAGATGAAAATGTGGAGACATTCAAAGCTAGACTAATGGCAAAAGATTATAGTCAACGTGAAGGCATTGACTATCAGGATACCTTTTCCCCAGTGGCTATGCTAAAATCCATCCGCACATTGCTTACCATTGCAGTCTATTTCGATTATGAAATATGGCAAATGGACGTGAAAATGGTGTTCTTGAATGGATATCTTGAGGAAGATATCTATATGGAACAGCCGCTAGGTTTCACATCCAGTGATACTAATCACAAGGTTTGCAAGCTGCAAAGGTCCATATATGGACTTAAGCAAGCATCTCGGAGCTGGAACACTGGTTTTAATGATGTGATCAAAATATTTGGTTTCATCAAAAATGAAGAAGAACCGTGTGTTTTCAAAAGGATCAGTGGGAGCGCTGTTGTCTTCCTCGTATTGTACGTGGATGACATCCTCCTTATTAGGAATGATATTCCCATGTTAATAACAATCAAAATATGGTTCTCCAAGGAATTCTCCATGAAAGACCTAGGCAAAGCATCCTTTATTCTAGGAATTAAGGTCTATAGGGATAGACCGAATAGGATGCTAGAACTTTCACAGAAGATGTACATAGAGAAAGTACTAAAGAGGTTTAGTATGGAAAACTCTAAGAGGGGATTAATACCCTTCAGATATGGCATTCATCTTTCTAAGAAGATGTGCCCCAGCATACCTGAGGAAATAGAACGCATGAGCAAGATCCCTTATGCTTCTGCAATAGGGAGCCTCATGTATGCCATGCTATGTACACGACCTGATATAGCCCATGCTGTGAGTGTCACAAGCAGATATCAGTCAAATCCAGATGAAGAACACTGGACTTCTGTGAAATGTATCCTTAAGTACTTAAGAAGAACTAAGGATATGATGTTGATCTTTGGTAATGGAGAACTCCAAGTCCAGGGATACATAGACTCGGATTTCATGTCCGATATAGATAATCAAAAGTCGACATCTGGGAGTCTGTTTGTGTGCAAAGGTGGTGCTATCAGCTGGAAGAATTCCAAGCAAATGGTGATAGCAGATTCCACCATGGAAGCAGAATATATCGCTGCATCAAAGGCTGCGAAAGAAGCATTCTGGTATAAGAAGTTGCTGCAGAAATCAGAGTAATGCCATCAGATGCCATTCCTCTATACTGTGACAATAATGGCGCCATAGCCCTTGCTAAGGAGCCAAGGTCTCACCAGAAATCCAAGCATATTAAGCGGCGATACCACCTCATCCGTGATTACCTCGAAAAGGGTTATGTCGAGGTCAAGAGAGTCAACTCCATAGACAATGTGGCAGACCCACTTACAAAGCTGTTGGGCCAGAAGAAGATTGAAGTCCACCTTTAGAAGATGAGACTTAGACTCATAGCCAATTTGCTTTAGGACAAGTGGAAGATTGTTAGATATATGTGCCCTAGAAGCCAGAATTGGCTGACACTTGTAATACACTTCTAAGGGCAAAATTATAATTTTGACTAATATCAATAAAATGGATTATTCTTTATCACATATGTGTATTAAGTGTCTGTGATACATCCTTTGAGTTAATGGTAATGATAATTCATATTTTCAAGAGTTGAAAATTTAAGACATGAATAATCATTGTTAACTCATAAAATGCTTCTAACCATAGGATCATCATGAGGATGGTGATTGATCCGAAAGGTTGGTGTACAATCGCTTCTCTTTAGTAGATGAGTCTTGAGTCTACGGTGTGGAGACACCGGAGCGAGAGTACAGGTACTTGTTAGAGAATGAGGGCACTGAGCGTGACCACCTCAAGTAGTCATTAGGGAGTCTACCTTCTCATCAATGACTGACTCGATGCTGTAGTAGTGTGTGTGGTTCTTTGATCTAAGGTGCATCGGTAGTTCACCTTGAGGGTGTTATAGTTTGACTACACCATTACTCGGTCTCCTAGCCATTCAAAATTCTGAGGTGTATGTTGGCTATAGCATGTTCATTGTAGGAACTAAATGGCATCAAGATGGAATCTATCTACCTCGGTGGTAGAGGAGCAGCCCTATGATGATCATGAGAATTAAGTCCAGAAGTCCATGGCCATGGCAGAGTGAAATAATAGAAAGAGTTTCTATTTAGATTTTCACATCGAACTCGAATTGAATGATTACATCATATGATAGAAACTAGGATTTGACGAGTTCACCTTAACCCTAATCTGATCGGGGTTCAAGATAGAAGAACTTAATCACACAGGTAGCTGCACCAAGAGGTTCGCATTCAGTTCTGATGGGTTGCCACCATATACTGTTAGGTGTCACTGGTGGATTTTGGGAGCAATTAGAATGATTTAGATGATCGATCATTCTAGCTGTTCGAATCAGAAGAGTTCTGATCCATCGAAAGGAGTTTCGATGATGTCGATGATAGAGATCATGACATATCCCATTACCATACAGAACTGAACCTAACTGGGTCATACAAACAAGGGTTTGAATCTGGTGATCATCAATTGAACTAATCTAGTTCAATTAATCTGAATGAGATTCAATTAGGTTCAAGAAAATCGTGCTAGCACTCGATTGAACCTAATGTTCTTCTTTTACTATCATAAATAAGTTGTCCTGCCTGAGCCAAAGGAGTTTGTGCTCAATCAGAGGCCTTCATATGGTTTGACTGGAGGTTGTCCAAGTCAGAAAAGGTTGTCTTATTTTGTAAAATATTATCTGCCATTTTTGGTCACCTGCCATTTCTTGTTCTTTGACTTTGGTCAAAAGTCTACCTTTGACCGATCAAACGTTGACCATAGACACTTTGACTTTTGACCACATGTCATGCACCTATTGGAGAGCTAGTGGAGGCTTGTCCTCCTACCAGAACCTAACAAGAAGGAGGGCGCATGCCACCCTAGGCATATACCCAAGTTGGAGATGCCTAGGAGTTCTGTTGGATAGGAACTCCATCTCTTTTTTGGATTCCAATTAGAGTTCTCCTAAGAACCAACTTTGACTGATCTTAGGCACCCTCTAAGGAGGAATCCAGAGGACTCTATTCCCACCAATCAGATTTAGATCTGATTTTACAAAGAGTTGTGATTGGTTGGAAAGAAGAGAAGTTGGATCACAGTCAGTCTATAAATAAGACCCTGCGCCCAACTCAGATTATGATTAAAAATCATAATTCCCCATGCCCCAAGGCTGCCTCTCCCCTCTTCCTCCATGCCAAACCACCTTCTCCCTCTCCTCTCCATGTCCAAAAGGGTTTTGGACCTTGGTTGGTGCAATCTAGACAAGAGAAAGACGAGTAAAAGCTAAAAGGCTGCGCTGCTGCAAAGGACGACTGCTGAACTTCAAAAGAAGTTTTGAAGACCCTCCAGATCAGATCCAGATCTGATTTTTGGAGACATGATAGAGAAGAAGAGGATCTCCAGATCTAGCCTGAGTGGATACCGATAGAGGCCAGGCACTTACGTGGCTAGATCCAGAATCTTCTGCTGCATACAAGATCATCAACGGATAATAGGATTACCCATATCAAGGTAAGTTAAATCTAATTTAATTTATCTAATTTTATTTTAATTTTTAAAATAATAATAATCAGATCTAAAACATATCAAGATCTGATTGGGATCAAAAGAAAAATTTTTGAAATATATCTCTTGATCTGATCAGACCTGAACGAACCTGGACCGGGAAATCAGGATTTTCCTTCACTAATGAACCTCAGTAACTATACAGCTTACATGGCAGTATCATATACCATGATATACTCTACATCACTAACTGAATAGGCTAAAGTATCCTGCTTGGAATCTTTCCAGCAGATTGCTCCTATAATTAGGGTATGAGTCGATATTCTCTAGTTGTCATCTTGTTCTGACTGCAATCAAAACATCCATATATTTTAAGTCATTACTTTCATATTTGAGTCACCAGACCTTAGTATTTTTTAAATATTTAGAGATTGTCTATACAATCCTCTAGTGGCTCTTACTTAGATCAGACTGATATCTGCTCACTATCTCTAGTAAGTATACCATGTCTAATCTCATACATGGATAAATAAGATGACAGCTAAACCTTTATTCCTTGCAATGTTGGAATGCTATTCTGGATTAAGAGAATTTCATCTTCAAACATCATAAGTAATAACACTACAAAATATTTTGCCCAATAATAAGTGCAGGGTTTGTCTTTATTCATAACTAAGATATACGTTCAGAATGTATGTTCGAACTCTGAGATGATACTCAGATGGGCTTTATAGGTCCTTACCTTTCCATCTATGCTACTCTGATCCTATTAAAAATTCATTCAGACCTAATGGATTTTATCCCTTCAGGTGATCAACTAGTGTCCATACAATATTGATTTTCATAGACTTCAATTTGGATCATATGGCTCCAAGCCACTTTTCAAAATCAGGCCACTGCACTGTATCCTTATAGGTGATCGGATCCTTATTGTTCTCATTGAGCTCAACATGATCGCCATCCCAGACCTAGATATTGAAGTATCTATCTGGCTAACGTGGTACTCTATTGGATCTCCTTAAAGATGATACTTTAATGGGCTCTGGATTTGATCTGATCAAATTCAGTTCTATAGGTTTATCAGATAATGTCGGTTCCTTTCTACCAATCAAACTTTTACAAGTTTAACTTGATAGGCATCATTTCCTTCTCTAAGAAACTCGTTTCCAAAAGGAATGCCCTACTGCTGATGAACATTTTATGTTCTTTAGCATAGCAGAATTAATAACTCTTAAATACTTATTGGATTAGGATCCAAGTTTATCTGTGTGCAAATATATGACATAGGCTGATTAAATCCAAACCCAAAAGTGAGAGAGTCTAGGTCTACGCTCGATCCATATCCTATATGGAGTCAATGCAATAGATTAACTCGGTATAAATTTTTAGAGTAAAAAAAAATAGTCACAAAAGCACAACCCTGCAATAAGCAGACAAGTATACCCTATTATGGATTGAACCATGTCTAACAAAGTTCAATTTCTCCTTTAGATACACTATGTTCTGAAAAGGAATCCACTGAAAGAGAATCCTATTCTCTCCTAGATATGTCACAAACTCACTGGATAAGTATTTGCCTTCTCGATTTGATCGAAGAGTTTTAATACCTTACCTAGTTTATTTTTCTTTTTTATTACTGAATCGTTTGAATATTTTAAATGATTCATCCCAGATGTACCCATATTTAGATAGGTTGTCTGTAATAAAATATTAATGTCTTCCTTTAGCACTTGAGTTCAAGATCCATATACATCACTATGTATAAGACTTAGAATTTTATCGACTCAACCTTTTCCAATAAAAGGTGACTTTATCATCTTTCTAAGAAGATAAGATTCATAGGCTATCAATGATTCACAATCATTGATATCGAGAATTTTCTCTCAAGCTAATCTGTTTATTCTATTCTTGTCAATATGACTAAGCCTATAATGCCAAACATAGACATCCATGACATAATCTAACTATGATGTGTATATTCTACTTTCCTTAAGTCCTTGCAACGAATTGCATAAGACCACTGGTATCTAATAACTAGGTAGTAGAATTACATACAAAGAAGTTTTAAGGTGTCATCATATAATGTCTTTAATGAGCAACTTTTGCTCTTTTCTCTTGTTCAGCCTATTGTGGTCAAGGAAAGCAAGACAAATCTTCTTCCTATGACCCTGTTTCTGACATTAGAAGCACTATGCCTGATTTAGGTTAACCTTGGACTAATTATTTTGACTGGGCTGAGAAGCCCCAATACGAATCCATTCGTACTGCTGAACCAATATTCAAATTTTGATACTGATTATTGAAGTTGGGTCCATAAGTCTTCACTGTCTAATAGTGATAGAAGAAATTAGGATTTATCCTTAATAAAGAACAATGACCTATTATATATGAATTATTTTAAGCCTAAAGACTTAGACTTTAGTCTAAAGGTTCTTCCACTATTTTATTCGAACTGGTAGCCTCTACATCCAATTTGAGAAATTACTTTAATTCCCTAGTAGGTACTAGAATCTACATAGACTGCACCCGAGCCCAACTTTAGTTGGCCCGTCCATGTACATCTAAGGATAGGTTCATAATCAATTATTTTTTTAAATAATTTTTAATAATTTTAATTTTGCCTTGGGCTCTAATCAGTTGGCTTTGGCCGTCTTAGAAAAGGATCCAGTTAGGTCCAACTATTAACATGACCATACTTGGCCCATCCCACCAATGAATGATCAGACCCAACTTTGGTTGGCCAATCCAACCACTATTAGAGAGACACATCCAAGTCATCATATAATGGATGATAATTCCATTAGTCAATAAGTACCAGGCCTTTGGGCCTCTAATGATTATTGAGTTAATAGACCCATTATCAAACACCTTAGTGGGAGGCTATGACTTCGTTATCCCCATAACTTTATCATTTTAAGGATCTAATAATTTTAGAGGATTTAAATTATTAGTGATTTAAGGATAGAAAGGATATGGACCAATTTGCTCCCACTGACTTTGCAAGTTACTAACGAGGACTAGGATCAATTATGATCCATGGGCACCTAATTCGTCTCACTGAATAAAATCAATCTTACTGATTTCTTATGTGACATGGGTTAAAATAAATTAATGAGTAACCTAATCAAAAACTTGATTAACCACATTGACCAGGTAAATGAGATCGGTGGAAGGATCTACCAAGGCTTGCCTTAGATACCATCAGAAATAGTCAGGTAAGTAGGCTGCCAATTAAAAACCATCGATCTGGGATGCTAGACTTACCTTAGACACCAATTGATTTGTCAGTTTTGATTTGGTCTGTCTAAAGACTCAGGCTCGACCACTGAGCCACGATCAGCATCCATTTGTTAGATGTATAGACTTTGATCAACTACAACTATTGAAGTGATCTATAGAAATGATCTAATCCTAATTAACTATTAATTAGATTTAATCAATTTCTTAACTATGTCCATATTTAATCTAACCCTAGGTCTAACCCAATTAAGGACCTAATCAAAGCTAACCCATTTTTCTTTAACCCATGTTTTATGAAATTATCTTAGGATCTTTAAATCACAAACTTAGATCTTAAACAATCACTTAATTCTCAATTAAGTTCAAGTCTTATGGGTTTAGATTTATGGAATCTCAAAACTAGTTTCTAATTTTATTATTTGAAATATTTTCAAATTGTATTGAATCATATTCAATATATATTTTTAGATCTGATTTGTTTCATTATTTAGATCATATCTTAGGATTTCAAATCTAGAGTTTTGCAGAAAGTAAGTTCGTGATTTAATTTCTATAAAATAAATATATCATACATATACATTCTAGATTCAAAATAAAAATTACATATCAACATATGCAATAAGAGGATTAGATCTAAACATAAAATACATCATATGGATCAAATCATAAATCATTTAAAATTAGATTTAAAATTTAAAAATAAATCATAAATTACTTTAGATTTCATCTAATACATTTATGATTTAGGTTTCTTAGATTAGCACATACTAGGATAACCTTTTTACTGTAAGGAATAAACCTTACAGTAGGAAAACTTTATGGTAGTATGTGCAATCCTGATATTATTTAGATCTAATCTAAATAATCTAAAATAGATCTAATATCTATTAAATCTTAGATTTAAATTAATAGGAAGATGTAACATGATGTGGACTTTCTACTATTGAGGCAACTAGTATAATTTGCATCTGAATAATCGATCACCTCCAACTAATCAGTCATCCTATAAGTAAGCATGTAGTCTTTAGTTTTCTGAAAATATACCTTCTTGATAGCTTTTTAGTGGTCTATACCTGGATCACTCTAATATCTACCAAGCATTTTTAAAGTAAAACTGATATCAAGACCGATACATACTTGAGCATATGTCAAACTATCCACTGTAGATGCATAGGATATATTCTTCATTTGATTTATCTCAATCTCGTTCCTGGGACATTAAAATTTATTGAATTTTTTATCTTTAATGATTGGCACTTCACTTGATGAGTAGCTTGACATTCCAAATCTTTCTAGGATCCTAGTAATATAATTTCTTTAAGATAAACCAAGTAACCTCTTATTTCTATCACGATGGATTTCTATAACAAGAATATAAGAAGCATCTTTCATATCTTTCATGTCAAAATATTCAAAAAAAACTTTTAGTTTCATGCAAGAGATCCAAATCATTGCTGGTTAGTAAGATATCATCTACATATAGTATCAAAAATATAAACTTACTTTCATTCAGCTTCAGATATATATATATATTGATCAGTAATATTTTTTTTAAATCTGAAGAAAATAATGATATGATTAAACTTTAAGTACCATTGCCTGGAAGCTTGTTTAAGACCATATATAGATTTCTTTAATTTACATACCAATCTTTTATTTTCTTGTACTAAAAATTCTTCAGGTTGTTTCATATACACCTCTTCCTTTAAATCTCTATTCAAGAATATGGTCTTGACATTCATTTGATGTAGCTCTAAATCAAAATAAGCTACTAATGTCATAATGATTCTGAATGAATCTTATCCAAAAATAGAAAAAAATATTTTATGATAATCAATGCCTTCCTTTTGAGTGAATCATTTTGCTATAAGTCTCGCTTTATATTTTTTGATATTACTTTGAAAATCTCATTTGGTCTTAAAAATTCATTTACAATCCACAAGCTTAAATTCTTCAGGTAATTCGATAAGTTTATAGACTTGATTCTTATTCATGAATTCCATCTCATTTTTCATGGCATCTAACCAAAGTTCAGAATCATTACTTTTCATGGCAACCTTAAATGAAACTGGATCATTCTTTTTTCCAATATCATAATCATATTCTTGTAAGTATATAATATAATCATCTAAAATAGTCAATCTTCTAATTCTAGTAGATCTCCATAATATCTCAGGTTCAGTATCATTATTATGATTATTTTTAATTAGATTAGGTTCATTGATAGTTTATTTAGGAAGTGGTGTACCAATCATCTATTGATGTTTCATAATTTCAGATTAAGTAGACTCAAGTAGAATATCTCTAGGTGTTACTATAATAGAAAGAGATTCTCTTATTTTCTGTAATACTACATTATGTGGTATACCACTTTCACTATTTTCAACATCCTCAATGAACTTAGCAGTTCCAGTTTCAACAATTCTAGTGGTGTGTGATGGATAATAAAATCTAGAATTCTTTGACCTTTCTGAATATCCTATAAAATAACAACTAAAAATTTTGGAATGTAATTTCTTTTCTTGTGGGTTATACAATCGAGCCTTTGTTAGATAATCTCAAATATGTAGATATCCTAAACTTGATTTTCTACCTATCTATGACTCAAAAAGAATTTTGGTATGTGCATCAATTGCATTAAAGAAAAATAAATTAAAAATCATAAAAAGAATGCCACTAGAAGTCAAGGACTCTTAGAATTGATATATACCAATATTTATGGCTATTTTACATCTTATTTTGGAGGGCAAAAGTATTTTATTATCTTTATTGATGATTTCTCATATTATGGTTATATTTTTCTGTTACATGAAAAGTTTGAAGCTTTGAAAGTCTTTAAGATATACAAAGCTGAAATAGAAAATTAGTTAGATAGAAAAATTAAGGTTGTGAGATCTGATAGAGATGATGAATACTACGGTAGATATAATGAATCTGATCGTAATTTTTGATCTTTTGCTAAATTTTTTAAACAGCATGGCATTGTAGCACAGTATACTATGCTAGAAAAATCACAACAAAATAGTATGGCTGAAAGATGTAATCATATCTTAATGGACATGGTGAGGAGTATGATTAGTAAATCCTCATCATCCTTGAATTTGTGAGGAGAAGCCTTAAAAATTGCTATGTATCAATTCTAAGAGTCCTTGACTTCTAGTGGCATTCTTTTTATGATTTTTAATTTATTTTTTTTTAATATAATCGATGCACATACCAAAATCACTAAAATCTAGATTTGATAAAATACTTTTTTTAACCAATTTAGTCATCCTTTCTTTTGATATATGACCTAATCGCCTATGCCATAATATTGAACAACTCTCATTTATAATTTTATATTTTATTTCGACATTAACATTTAAAACAAGCAAAGATTATTCAAAAGAAGAATCCAAATTTAATTTATATAATCCATTACACAATATTCCAGTACCAACAAAAAAATTTTTTTTTATTAATTTAAAACTTGAATTTACAAAAGTAAATGAAAATCTTCTAAATCAAGTTTTGATAAAGAAATTAAATTCTCAGATACTGAAGGAACATAAAAGACATCATATAGATCTAATTAAAATCTGGTGTCTGTAATGAGTCTGTAGATCCTGACTATAATGATCTTAGACTTCATTCGATTTTTCATAAAGATCCACCAGTCTTTATCATTTGGATTCTGGCTTGAAAGAAATTTCTGCATTGAATTGGAAACATGAATTGCAGCATCCGAATCAATCTACTAAGTATTAGAAGGAACATCAATGAAATTGATTTTGAAACAAACAAATGATAAGGGAATAACCTTCGTTTTGAACCATTTCCTTCTTTTCTCATAATCCTTCTTGATATGTCCCTCTTCTTGCAGAAAAAATATTTCAATTTATGAAAAATTTTTATTAGTGGATTGCTGGATCCTTTATTTTCTTTCTTCGCCTTCTTCTTCTTAGGACACTCTTGTGAAACTACATGAACAACTGGGACTCCTTCCTATTTCAATCTCTCTTCCTCTTTCACACACTGGAAGATGAGTTCATTCATTATCCATGATTTTTTATGTGTATTATAATAAATCTTAAATTAGATAAATTGGAATGAAAGAGAATTGAGAATAAACTGGATAAAAAAATTTTAAATACTATCATGCACAAATCATTTAATTTTCTAGCTATATCATGCATTTTCATAATATGCTTTTGTACTTCAGAAAATCCTTCATATTTCATAGAGATTAATTTATTCATTAGGATACCAGCTAAGGCTTTACTTGATCTAGTAAACTATTGTTCTACAGAGAAAAGGTACTCAATGGTCAATTCATTATCCAAAATAGATTTTCTAATATCTCTCGCTATAAAATTTTTAATAATCATGAGAGATAATCTATTAGAATGCTTCTATTTTTAGATAATTTTTTATGATCAGGAGAATTAGTGGGCATAAGTAGATCTGGCTGATGCTTACAAAGGGCCAAATCTAAATTTAGGCATCCTAAAATAATGAGAAGCTACTCGTGTTAATCAAAATAATTTGATCCATTCGGTATAGGAATATTAGATAGATGCGACGAGAGTGAAGTAGGGGTTATGGCTGTAAATAACAAAACATGCTTATGATTACCGACATGATGCATATTCTATAATATAATTCTACTAATAACACTTATTATACAATTATAAAATACTTTTGGATAAGAATCATAGCATATAATAAGCATCATAACTAATTTAATCAAAAATTTAAATATAATAAACAATGCCAAAACATGCATCACATAAATTATAACTAACAATAATATGAAATATGTAAGCAAGAATAATAATTATGTCATGTATACATAATTCATATTTAAACTATGATCCATCATATTAGTTGCACTTTCAGTGATTTAACTAACTATGATTACAAAAATCCGAGGTTATTCTCACTTTTAGGTTTAGAACTCTCCATTTTTATGCAATTTAAGTTAGTCAATATTTTACTATTGATTTTATATTAAATTATAGTCATCTTTAAATTTACTGTAATAGATATACTTTTATGTAATTTTTAAACTATAATGAGAGAAAATCATTAGCCCTTGATAACTCGGCTATCCAAAATTCATAGAATGCTCCGGGCTCTTTGGGACTACGCAAAAAAATACTTGAATAGTGTAATAGCAAGCAAAATTATTAATTAAATAATTTAATTATTTAAATATTTTATTTTACATAAAAAACTTAATCATAATTTTTTCAAACCATCATGAGTCCAACAGTTTAAAAATTGCTCAAATCGGATAAAAAATGATCAAGTTATAGCGATTTTATCAAAAACCTTAAAATTAAAGGACTTAATCATAAATTATAGAAATATAGGGTCTTTTCTATAAAGATAGCAACTTTAAAAATTGTTCAAAAAATTGATAGAACTTTAATATAATTTATTACTCATCTAGGACTAAATTATAAAATTGTTCTATAGGTTCTTTTTCAGAATTTAAACTTTTCAAGGGCTTATCTATAAAAGTTTCTTTTTATTAAATGGGTTTTAGGCAAATTTTGGGTTTCGGGTTTGGACACAAAACTCGGATCCGACTAGTCTTTCTTCTTCCCTGATTTTTCTTCTATCAAAAAAAGAATTCAAAGCCTCCATGGTCGCCACATGGGCGGCCGACCAGCAGCCCCAAGTCTACCCTGGCCATCGCCCACTGTTGCCACTGGATTTGGGGTTGTTGCCGGCTCCCATTGGCCCCCATTGGCCTTTTCTCACTGCCACCCTTGCGGTAGCCTCGAATGGGCGACCGAACGACCACCCCATGCTTCCCCAACCGGACGAGGGAGGGTGGCGGATCGAGCGCCACCCCCACCACCGTAGCTCACCACCACCACCGCCCTTGCTGCACCGCATCCATCCCACTGCCGCCCTACGTCGTGGCTCTTGCGGTCGCACAAGTGGTGGGTGGCCTGCCGCTGGCATGGTAGCAGCGATGGATGCTATCCCGTTCGTCGGACGGCCCGGGTCTGTCGATGTGGCCGACCCCAAAATCCCTTTTTTTTAATTTTTTTATTTTCTAGAAATTAATAAATCTTTAATTTAATTTTTAAAATTTTAATTAATTTTAAAAATTAATAAACCATAATTTTAATTTTTTAAAAATAAATAAAAAATTATTAAAAAATTTTTACATGAATACGAAGCATGGATCCTAGGCTCTGATACCACATGTTAGATAATTTAAACTTTTATGCCTGGATCGTGCTCCAATATTTATGTAAAATCAAATAAAATATATCTTGCACCATCATCTCACTAACATGATGATCACGTAGTCCGCAGAGCGTCGGATCCATCTTTCGTAGGTAACTGATCTTCTCTCTTCTCACCCTCCACCTTTATGTAGACGATTGATGGAAATCATCGCACCCTCCTGAGAGTCGGAGAAAAGAGACCATGCCACCTCTATTTATACCTGCACTTATTTTATCCCATCAGAAAATTTAATCTTGGTTAGAGTAGGAATTCAAGTCTAAGTCTTATCAGGAATAGAACTTTTTAATTAATTGGACTCACCATAATTGATTAAGGACTTGATCCAATGAGTCAAACCTGATTGAGTAATAATTAGGCTACGGAGTTAAATCCAACAAAGACTTCACATGTTATATGTAGCATATGAACCGCCAAAATATGGAACAAAACCCACAGCAAGATAATTGCCGAATACAATGGAACTACTAAAGAACCAAAGAAGAAGTTCTTCAAAACTTCAATGGCGAAAACTTAAAAGCAATTGTTGGGCATTTTGCTATGAGATCTAAGCATCAATCAATTTGCTAGGCACACAATTCAATGCTTACATGGAAATGTCAAATTACACAATTAACAGAGAATATTCTTATGGAAATTCTCAACAAAATAAATTGGTGATCTGTAACCAAAGATTTAAAAAAAAGGCTGATTCAAGGTTTCAAACTAAATATTGAACTTGCAAGGGAACTATTCGTATGTATTCTGATTTCTAGTTATTAAATTGGTTGAAAAATTAGAAGTTGACGGTGAAAACAACGGAGTTGCTTTTTGCATGGTGTCGACAGGCTTTAACTTTATACCACCAACTAAGAAATGACGGCCTAAGAAAATGACTTTGATGAATGTATCCACATTGCATAGCCAAATTTTGCCTAGAAATATCGCAGATTTTTTAATGCAATTTGACTGGAGTATAATGGATAATTAATATTTTTTTAGTTACCTGGAGGAACATGGTGTCATATCGATGCTTGCATAACTGCCTTCAATTGGGGATTTTCTCAAAGATTACCCCTTTGCAAGGTGGCAACGTTTTCAGCTCTCTCATCTGACTAGTTTTATTAGCTAAAACCTGAAAAGGGGTTTAGTTTGTGTGTTATGGTAGAAAGGGAGGAGTGATCCACTGGTTGATATTTTGTTAAGCACAACACTATTTTAATTGCTTGGAAATTGTCTTGGTAACAAAATATATGCTTTCAGAAGTAGATCAGAAAACCGGCCATCTTAGAATTTCTTATTTAATTCCTTCCCACGTTTATTTCATCATTTCTTTTTCATTTTCATTTGTGGTTACTTGAATTTGGCATGGATGAGCGGGCTCTGCAAACAATTGTTTGTGAAAGTGTTGTATTTGTTCTTCTGTAAGACCTAGTTGCCCATGAAGAAGGAAAATTCTGTGGCTGCGGTCATGGAGCACCTACTGGTCGAATCACACGAGCTCGAGCTGCTGCCTTCCATGCAAATGGTGGCGTGATCCCTTCGTTACCATCTGTTGCAAAACCAGAGAAGGAGCAAACACAAGTAATCAAAAAGAGCCGCTAGAGATGAGAACAGCCAACCTGCTTCTCTTACTGCAGGTTTTCAGCACAAAAAGAGAGAAGTGCTTAAGGATGTCAGCAATATATGCTCTGATACTTCATATAGACACTGCAAACCTGCAGCAAAAGCGCAGGTTACTTCTCTATTTAGATATTGAAATTTTATTTTTGTTTCAAAATTTTAAAACATCAATGTGTTCAAATTTGAAATTTTTTAAATTTATAGTTAATGTAAAAGAAAATAAAATTAGCTCTTTCCAAGCTTTACTTTTATCTGTTGGCAACAAAACCTTTTCTTGTCCTTCTACTACCTGGGAACTTAATTTCATTCCTTTGATGTTTCAGTCTAAGGCCTTCCAACAGGTTAAACCTGGTTGCTCTAAAGCAAAACAATGCTCTGACCAGAAGAATTTTAAGTTAGCGCCGGCTGCTTCCATTGATACTGCAATCATTCATGAGGCTGTGCAGAATAAGGTGGATGAAGAAATGCCAGATGTAGGAATGATGGTATCAAAAGAAGCAACTTTTTCCGTGAAAGTGGATGAACGGCTTTTAGCCCTACAAAATGTGCAGCGTGTCAGGGAGATGGAGAGAACATGTAATGCAGCTTTCTTCAAGGAACATAGCTTCAGAGGAGCTGATCGAAGTCATAAATCATTTAAAGAATGGTTGGTATCATTGATCTGTTTCTATTTTAACTTGAACATGTATGAATCTTCTTTGTTAATAATGTTTGTCTTTGGACCACCACTGGATCACTGTTAGCAACGACGAGCTGAGCAAAGTGGTGATTTAAGCAAAAGCTCACCATCAAAGTTCAGCTTAATAGGCAATGACATCAGTAAAATATGGATTCATATAATTTGTATATCATGCATTGATAAGTTAAGAGGTCCATTTATCTTCTACCGCCAAGTCATGCATAGCAACAGTGTTATCAAAAGCACACCTTAGGCACAAAAGGCACCAGGCGCGAGGACCATCGCACCCCCTAGGTGAGGCCATAGCCTTCGAGTGCAGCCTAGGCACCTCAGGCGTACGTCTTTGCATTGTTCAGAGGCACAATGAGGCGCCCAAGAGGCACAGGATTCCAACAAATATTAATTTTTAGTTTTTAGGAAATAGGAAAGGTCAGTACATAGAAAAAGTCAATTATAGTTAATAAGGATGAGAAAGACATCATTGAAAGTCAAATGAGCTTTAAAAACCTACATAAGGCTCTTAGAATCGCCTAAAAGAATCAGAAGGCGGGAGCTGAAGCATCTCCATCAGACTCCATCTCATCTCATCGCCTAAGAAGCATCACCATCTCATCTCATAGCCTAACACAATTAAGTCATCTCTCCTCCAGTCCTCTCTCTTCTTGTTCTGACATGCTTTGTTATGCTCTGTTTTCTAGCCAGAAAATAGAGCATAATGGAGCACACTAGTTTGCTCTCTAACCTTTTATTCTTCTTGTTATTCTTGGTCTCTTTCTTTTTCTTCTTCTTCTTACACTATTCTCCAATCTGCCATAAAGAAAACAGCATTAAACAATGAAAATAGCATCAAACATTCCCCCTGTTTTGCATCTAGAAAATAGAGCATGCAAGTCTGCCCCTTCTAAACTCTTCTTCTTCTTCTTCTCATCCTCCTCAAACTATTCTCTGTTCTTCTATATAGAAAACAGAGCATATTCATTCTTGTACAACTGTACATTAACCGGACATTGTATAGTGTACACTGTAGTATATTAATAGTATGAATTTTCTTTTATTTTTCTAGATTATAATGGAGTCTCATGATGGTCAATCAAAGAAGGATCCTGCGTAGAAGTATGTTCACTTAGTAGACCCAATGGAAAAATGTAAAAATGATTTGACTTATAACTTCTGCGGAAAACTACTAAAGGAGGTATTTACAGAGCCAAGCAACATATTATAGGGGGGTATAAGAATGCCAAACAATGCCAAAAATGTACAAGTCATGTTTGTAACGAAATCAAAGAGTGCATATCAAAGAAGGAACGGGAAAAGAAGCAGAATGATGTACTACCAGATATTGAAAAAGACAAAAGGCCTATTGGAAGTAGAAGTTCCCAATTTCACGTAGTTCTAAAGCCAAAGAAACCAAGATAAAAGGGTCCTATGGATCTATGCTTCACTCCTAATGTAGAGGCAGTTGTTAAAAATAGGAAGGTAAACTAATGCAAGCAACCATTGATTAGCTTTGCCAAAAGGAATTAAGGGAAAAAGCTGGCACGGAAATTGCTAGGTGGATGTATAATACTGGGATACCTTTTAATGCAGTCAATGCGCCAAGTTTTGCTATGGCAATTGAAGCAATTGGGCAGTATGGTCCTAGTCTAAAGCCTCCTAGTTATCATGAGGTGAGAGTACCTTGATCGAGAAAAGAGGTTCATTCTGTTAAGAATGCATTGAAAGCTCCTAAGGAAGAATGGGAAAATTACGGCTGCTCTATCATGTCAGATGGTGGGAAGGATGAGGTTCTAAAAAGGATATAATAAACTTTTTAGTTAATTCTCCAAGATGGCCGGTTTTCCTAAAATCCGTTGATGCGTCTAACTTTCCAAAGAATGCAGATATTTTGTTTAAATTAATTGATGATGTCATAGAAGAAGTTGGAGAAACAAATGTGATCCAAGTCATGACTTACAATGCTGCTAGTTATGTTGCTGTAGGCAGCAATTTTATTTATTTAGAATTTAAATTTTATTTTTAAATTCTATTATTTTTCAGAAATAATGACTATATATTATTTTTTTGTTAAATTCAATTAGAGAGATTGCTAGAAGCAAAGCACCAACATTAATATTAGACACCATGTGCTGCGCATTGCATTGACTTGATGCTAGAGGATATTGAGAAGATATCGAGAATCCATAAAATATTGAAGAATGCAATTTTCTTGATTGGATTTTTGTACAGAAAAGTAGGCATTGTTAACATGATGAAGGAATTCACAAGGCGAAGAAAGTTGTTGAGGCCAGCTATCACCAGATTTGCAACTACCTTCCTCACTCTTCAATCATTATATGCACAAAAGAATAACTTGAGAAAGATGTTTTTTTCACTAAGTAGGCACATGAATAAGCTGCCAAGAAAGCTATTCGTACTATTTTTTTGGAATACCATCAGTAGGAGCCTTAAGTTTTCTGCTCCTTTGGTTAAAGTTCTTCAGTTGGTGGATGAAGAATCAGACCAGCCATGGGATACATTTATGACACTATGGATAGGGCTAAGAGGTAATTTCTAGGTCTTTTAATGATAATGAACAGCAACATCAAACTATCTTCAAAATCATTGATGAATGGTGGGATTGCCAACTTCATTGTTCCCTGCATGCAACTGGTCATTACTTGAATCCAAAATCTTTTTATTCAAACCCGAACATTCTACAAAATGAAGAGGTGGTGGGAGGCTTAATTAAATACATAGAAAGGATAGTTATGAGCCACAATGTTCAAGATAAGATTAGTGTAGAGTTAGACAAGTATCGAGAAGTGAAAGACATTTTTGGATTAGATTTGGCTATCAGACATAGGAAGACCAAATCACCAGGTATTATTACATATTATAGCATTGTTTTTCATATTTTACTAATTTACTCTTATTTTTGTATTTCAAAACTTAATTTGGCAATTCTTTCAATCAACCTGGTGGCTTTCCTATGGGTCTTCAACTCCAAACTTGCAGAAATTTTCTATAAAAGTTCTTAGTCTCACTTGTAGTTCTTCTGGTTGTGAAAGGAATTGGAGTCTATTCTCATAGGTACTAAATTAACAAATGACTTGAGGAATTGCAATTTGCAAAACCATTCTAATTATTATGTTATGTTTCAATCCTTGTAGCTCTACATCAAAAGAAGGAATAG
Organism: Cocos nucifera; assembly: GCA_006176705.1. Taxonomy (NCBI): domain Eukaryota; kingdom Viridiplantae; phylum Streptophyta; class Magnoliopsida; order Arecales; family Arecaceae; genus Cocos; species Cocos nucifera. The sequence continues at coordinate 1,170,096 of QRFJ01000109.1, read as the reverse complement.
GCTTGCTCAACAAAGTTTTCTATATGCTCTATTTTCTATATAGAAGACTGGAGAATAGTTTAAGGAGGACAAGAAGAAGAAGAAAAAGAAGAGTTTAGAAGGGGCAGACTTACATGCTCTATTTTTTGGACACAAAATAGGAAAATGTTTAATGTTATTTTCACTATAGCAGAATGGAGAATAGTGTAAGAAGAAGAAGGAGAAGAAGAATAACAAGAAGAATAAAAGGTTAGAGAGCAGACTGATGTGCTCTATTATGCTTTATTTTCTGGCTAGAAAATAGGACATTGTTGGTGCAGAAAACTGTTGGAAGTCGGAGTTCGCTGGAGGTGGTGGAGACGATCTCACTAATGAGACCTACGAAACAAAATCTAGATCAAAGATTGGTGCCTCCGGTAGGACCCTCCTATTGGATGTGTGCCCTAGAAGCCAGATTGGCTGTCATTTGTAATACATTTCTAAGGACAATTTTATAATTTTGACTATAAATTAATAAATAAATTATTTTTCTATCACAGTATGTATTTAAAAGTGTCTATGATACATCCTTTGAGTTAATAATAATGACAATTCATATTTTTAAAAGTTAAAAATTTAAGACATGAATTTTTATAATTAACTCATAAACTGGTCCCAACCGTAGGATCATCACGAGGATGGTGATCGATTCGGAAGATTGGTGTATGATCATTTTCTTAGGATAGACGTATCTCAAGTCTATGGTGTGGAGACATCGAAGTAAGAGTATTGGTACTTATTAGAGAACGAGGGCACTGAGCGTGACCACCTCGAGTAGTCATAAGAAAGTTTACCTTCTCGTCGATGACTAACTTGATGCTGCAGTGGTGTGTATGGTTCTTTGACCTGAGGTGCATCAACAGTTCATCTTAAGAATGTTATAGTTTGACTACATCATAACTTGGTCTCCTAGCTATTCAAAATTTTGAGGTGTATGTTGGCTATAGCATGTTCATTATAGGAATTGGATTGCACCAATAAGGAGATCTATCTACCTCGGTAGATGAGAAGTAGCCCTATGATAATCATGAGATTGAGTCTTTAAGCCCATGGCTATGGCAAAATGAAGATGATAGAAAGAGTTTTTATTAGGATTTCACATTAAACTCGAATTGAATGATTAATTCATATGACGAATATTGGGTTTGACGAGTTCACCTTAACCCTAATCCTATCGGAGCTCAAGATAGAAGAACCCAATCACATAGGTAACTACATCGAGAGGTTCATTTTCAGTTTTGATGGATTGCCACCATATACTGCTAGGTATCACTGATAGATTTTGGGAGCAATTAGAATGATTTTGATGATCAATCATTCTAATTGTATGAATCAGAAAAATTTTGATCCATCGAAAGGTATTTCGATAATGTCGATGATGGAAATTATGATATATCTCGTTACCATACAGAATTAAACCTAACTGGATCACACAAATAAGGGTTTGGATTTGAATGTCATCAATTGAGCTAACCCAATTCGATTGATTTGGATTAGATTCAATCAGATTCAAGGTAATCGTGCTAGCACATGATTGAGCCTGAGTTTCTCTTTCTGAAATCTTTTTGATTCATCGCAACCAAATCAAATTTAATTTGACTTAATTTTATATTTTGAATGGGTTTATTTTCATTTGATTGGAACAAGTCTAAGTTAGATTAATTGTAGAAATTAAATCCATTCATAGTCAAATTAGACTAGAGTCAAAAGTTGACCTATTTGAGAGAATTGAGAGTCATCTGATCAGATGCTTCTAAAAATATTTTTAAAAATTATTTTAATCTAATTTTTTGTTATGTGATAGAGCATGAATTATACATTGGGTGTACTAAATTTTGTAATTTTTAGAGATGTCTAGACTAAGTTATGATAGAGTTTAATTTGGATCAAACTCTTGAAGGAAGAGTCCTAGGTGCAGTGGACTCTTCCTTATCTACTCATGTTGCCACCTTCTAAATTAATTTTTGGTGTCAAAATCAAATGGGATCTAAGGATTTTCATGGAGATTAGGTCCAAGAGTCCCAATGGTCAAAAAAATAAGGATTTTAATTAAAGAGGGACTCTAACTTGGTGCTATGCTTTTGTATAAGAACCCTTGCGCCAAGGCTCTTCACGTAGAAATATTTTTTATACCCAAAAGCTACCATTCTAGATATCCCATGCCTCCTCTATCCTCTCTCTCCCTCTCTTCTACATGTCTAAAAGGTTAGACATAAATTTGAGAAGAAGATCTAATCAAATTTGTGAAGAGTTCAGCATCAATGCGATGGTATTCGTGAGACGGACATGCTGCCTTCAAAAATTTTTTGAAGAACTTTCTGATCAGGTTCAGATCTAATCTTTGGAGAAAAAAATTATGAGGAGAGAATGTCTAGATCCTTTTAGAGTGGATACCGGTAGAGCCCAGATGCATGCATGGCTCCTTTCAGAATCTCAAAAAATATCAGGATCATCATAGGATAATCAGATTATCCAAACAAGGTATGAAATTAAATCTAATTTAATTTTTATTTTAATTTTTAATATCAGATTATCATGATCAGATTTGAGAACTCTTAGATTTGATCAGATTATTTAGAAATTTTTTTTAAAAAAATTATCTCAGATCTAATCAGATCTGCACGATCCTGCAGCAGAAAATAAGATTTTTTCTTCACCTCCGACAGTTAAGTTAGCTTTCTGGCTAATAAGAGTAGAATACTCAAGAAAATTAGAACAGAAAGGTGTTGCTCAGGTATGGCTATCAAAGAGGAAGGATGAGTTTATAAAATTTTTGATCAAATTATACTCTAAAATAAATATGTGCTTCTAATTAAGAGAAACTTGAATGCTTATGGTGAATGAGCAATGTGTAGCAGTGGAATTAAAAGCAACTAACTAATACAAATATGTAAAGTAAATAAGAAAAATAAGGAAGCAAAACCATAAAACAAACACATAATTATTTTATAATGGTTCGGTGTAATTCCGCACCTACGTCCACTCTCCAAGCTATCTTCTTGGGAATTTTATATAATCCGAGATTATAGTGCATTTATTTTGACCCGGGATCACAAACAAATCTAGTTGGTTTTGTCGGGCTCACAAACCATAACCCTACATCGATAGTTTTCTTAGGTTCACTATCAATCTAGTTGGTTTTAACCTAGGAGCACTAACCATAATCTTTACACTATCCAATTTTTGGCTTGGACCAACCTACACCCCAAGTTTCTTTCTTCCAAAGGAACTTGTAAAGAAACAAAAATATAAGTATAAAATTTAGTATAAAAAAAAAAAAGAACTCTTTTTGAAGTTTGATGGAGAGACTGAAAGATGTCTTTTGAAGCTTTGTATTCTCTCATTTGAAGGCTGAGAGGAAGCTTGAATGAATGAGGATGATCACATTTTGAAGCTCTCTGAATTTGATACACAAGGTCCTCTCTTTTCTCTCTTTTCCTTTAGATATTCAATGAACCTCACTATTTTAATAATTTCTACTTTCAATCCACTTGATCTATCTTTTCAAATATTTCTCTAGCCTTTTATACTCTTTATGATAACTTGAGGATCAATTCTAGCCATTAGAAGTCTTGAAATAGCCATTGGAGTGGAAAAATAATTATTTGAAAAAGCTACAAAAAACTAGCCATTACGATCATTGGGTCGGTTCAATTTTTGATTGGGTCGGCTCAGTCCTAACTAGGTTGACTCAGTTTATAGCTGGATCGACTCAGTCTCCTGGGTCTTGAAAAATTAGCTTTCTGCACTTTCTATCTTTTGCTTTCACTGAGACTAGGTTGGCTCAGTCTTAGATTGGGTCGGCCTAGTTTGCATGCCAAGCATGCCGTGCAGCCCATTTCAAAAGGGGATGACCTAAGAATCGTCCCTTAGATTGATCCTTTTGTTAAAACTTAATTTTCTTCTAATTTATGCATCAAAAAATTATGGGACTACCTCCAAAAGATCAGAAATCTTCTAAGCTTGTTCTTAAGACTTTCAAAATAGATTTTCTTCAACTTTATAAAATTATGATTTTGTCCCTTGTTACTTTTTCTTGATCTCCAACTTGATAAAATTATAATTTTAACTTGAAAACTTAAAAAGACCTACATCCATTCTTGAAATACATGGTTAAATACTTAAACACTCAAAGTTTGACAATCATCAAAATCAATCATGAGGTCAACAAGAGGAGAGCTTAAAGAGAACAACATATCTGAAGGATCTCTTATATAGATGGAGCCTGTAACGGAATGATAGTGACAGTAATAACAGAATGTCAGAAGGCCATTCAGGATACTTAAAATTTATTACAGAGAGTAGATTATTATTTGTTGCAACTTACTGGTGGTTGAGTTTCATTTATTGAAGCTTGAAGAGAAGATTGAAGGCTTTTGAGTCTAGTAATGAGAGGTTTATATTGAGATAGAAAACTTGAAGTTGGGCTAACCGCTTGAAGGTTGGCTTCTAAGTAGTAGATGACAGGTTTACAATCGAGTTCTGAGTTTGGACCTTAATAGAGCTATCTTTGATAGATTTCAGGAGCTTGACCGCCTTCAAAGTTGGTCGAGAGTGGGTGTAGATATTTTGGTTTGGCAGATTGGAGGCTAGAAAGGGATGGCAGGTTCTTCTATGAGGACTACAGCTAGACTCTCTTGAAGGAATTCGGTGGATATCCACTATTGACTTAAAGTTGGGATGGAGTACTGAGATTTGCTGCTTGCAGAGTATTCACTGCTTATTCCGGATTGAAGGTCAGACTTATATTGATGGCGAGATCCTCCTGCTGACTCAAGTTCATCCGATCGATGTCCTTGGTGCAAAATTGGTGGGATCTACTATCTACAAATAAAATAGAGGAGTTCGATTGATTTTTAAGATCTGATGGTGCAGGAGACCTCATATCTATGAAGTGACTGCTGCTTAATCTGAACTGAGTACTAGGATCAGTCAGATGGCAATCTCTTTCACTGTTCAAGTTCGTCTGGCCGAAGTTCATAATATGGTTTGACAAGATCTACTATTATCTAAAGTAACTAGAAGAGTTACTATTGGAAAAGGTTGATTGATGCACACGATCTGAAGATTGACCTTTCGGAATCTATAGTCTGGACCAAGAAATCAACTCGATGGAGATTCAGACTTGACCATCGCTACTATAGATAGCATTATATCAAGGTCGGACTTCCAGATGAACTTCGATAGGAGTTATTTTACCCTCAATATTTATCCCTCTACTCCCAATTCGAAGTTCAGACGATGGAAATACAACAATCTATAATCACCAAAGTACTTTTTGGCTTCCTATTCTTGGGATGAAAAGTTTTGGCTCATTTGCTGGCACGAAAACTTTTTTATTACTGAATGACTTAAAATGACCTCAACCTCCGAAAATCCCTTAGTGTGGAGCTCAAATGTATGGCACCATAAGAATTTTGTCAGATGTCTGCTATTGCCATGATGAGAAGGACATGCGGAAGCACAAGGTTCAGCGTCACTGATCTGTAATCATAACTGCCTTGAGGCCCATCCGACTATTTAAGCATTCTTCTGCTTATCCTTTTTTCACCCTAGTTCTTTTCTATCATTTCTGCCTGCTCTTCATTTTCTTTGTCTGGGTGTTCCATCCTCATTCTTGCTATGATTTCCTTGATCTTCGATGCCTCCTCTTGTTCGTCTTCAACCCTTTCGACTGCATTCCTAAAATCTTTGACTGATTTAAGTTAGTCTCCTAACCCTCTTCTTATATTTTCTTATTTTTCTTTCATTTTTCGACCTTCAAGGGTTTTTTGGAAGGGTTTGTTGTTCTTCCTTGATTTTTCAAAATTTTTGTCGCTAATTTCTTTCGAATTTTATTATGTTTTTTTTTTATTTTGTTTGATTCAATATGATTTCCAAAATATCCTAGTCTGGCAGTTTTAGGAGTCTGCCCGATCCAACCTCTTCCAATCCCAATCCTGGGGATGAAATCGAGCTTAAGGAAGTAGCTTGTCCAGTCTTTACCCCTAAGACCATCCCATGCTTCCTTTACTCTCAAGATCTTTCTCTAATCTGAGCTTAGTATGGAGTTCCTTCTGAGTATGAGCTGGAGCTTTTTGGGTTGAGTGATCGAGTTTGTGCCCCTCCCTCGGATTGTTTCTATTTGTACTTGGAGGCACTTCATGCCGAACTAAGGCTTCCCCTTCCTCCTTTCATTGTCATCTTTTTTCGCTTTTTAGACATGCTGGTGCAAAAAATGGTGTAGATGCTGGAGATCATTGGAGCTGAGAGGTTAGGATCGTCGATGAGATCTGCATAAAAAAATCTTGGCCAAAATTAGCTCCAACAGGATCTTCCGATGGTCAAGTTAGTTCTCCATCTTAATAAAAATGGAATGCTCAAAAAGAAAAAGAACAGAGTAAGGGCAGAAAGTTTGAGCTTAAGGGAGGAAGCATATCTGAAGGATTCTTTATATAGATGGAGCGTATAACAAACTGATAGTGATAGCTATAACTGCCTGCTAGTGGGTCATTCGGACCATGTGGAGTTTGTTATGGAGAGTGAGTTGTCATTTATCATGACCTGCTAGCTTGTTGGAGATCCATAGTATGAGTTTAGGCAGAAGCTTTACACTCGTATGTAGACTTGTGTATGTCGGGATGAAGAGCTCTAGATTGGTTGAGCTTGGAGATCGATTGTTAAGTGGTAAAGGACGAACTACACATGATGGGGCTGATTATAGTCTGTTGGTGCTTCTCTCGATGACCTAGAGAAGTTTGATCGGCTAATCAAGAATAGTTTTCTTTAAAAAAATCTGACTGAAAGAAGCGCGATCGGAGGAAGCGCAGCTGGAAGAAGTTTGGATGGAAAGAGTGCTATTAGAGGGGGCGCGGGGATCGCGGCTGGAAGAAGTTCGTCTGAAATGAGTTCGGCTGGAAGAAGTTCAACTAAGAGGAGTTCGTCTGGAAGGAGTCTAGCTGGAAGGAGTTCAACTGGGAGAAGTTCATCTAGAAGAAATTCGTTGTTTGTTAGGGCTGGACAGTTCGGGCTTAAATGCTAAAAATCCTATTATTCATCTTGAGTCAAAAAGCGAAGTTAATGAAATAATGCTCTCTTTATTATCCAACCTCATCCTGATGGACTTTGATAGGCCTTGGGTAAGTTTTGCAATCAGGGGTTGCTGCTGAGAAGATCGACTGGTTTTCATAGAATAAAGGTTGGCCGCTAAGGCGTAGCAGTCGAAGTCCTTTATCGCCTTTCTGCTCTCGAAAGAAATGACTCAAAGAGTCATCTTCTTTTGAAAACTCATCTAGCACAGAGCTCTATGTACGGTGCAGTTATTGCTCTGTCAGGCGTCAGAGATTGGCATGATGGATGGGACACATGATAGGTCGGGACCGACTGAGGGAGGTCTGCAATCATAACTATTTTGGACTTCTCCCTGTTATTTAAATCTCCCTTCTTTCCTCAGCTTCTCATCTCCATCAGAGTCCTTCTAATCCTTCCTTTGTTTTTTGCTTCCTCCGAACTCCTTTCTTTCCCGTTGTTGTGATTTTTTGGCCATTGACATCCTTCTCCATCACTTTCTGTCTTTTCAATCACCTTCCCGAGTTCTTCATCCCACTTAGGTTAGTTTCTCATCTTTTTTTCTTTGTTTCTTTAATTTTTTGCTTGTTTTTCAGGTTTTTCTTGGGTTTCTTAGGTAGGTTTTACTATCCTTTTTTTAACTATTCTTTTTCTTGATTTTTTCTTAAATTTTTGAATTTATTTTGATCCAAATGTCTTCAGAAGTGTCCCGATCCTTTAGTTCTAGGAGCTCGGATGACCTGAACTTCCAAAATCCCATCTCTAGGATAAAGACCGAGCTTAGGGTAGTACCTCATCTAGTTTTTATGCCCAAAATCATTCCTTATTTCCTGCACCCTAATGATCTTTCTCTAATAAGAATCCAATATGGGATGCCTTTAGAGTATGAATTAGAGCTTCCTGGACTAAGCGACTGAGCTTGCGCTCTTCCTCTGGGTTGCTTTTGTTTGTACACTGAAGCCTTTCGTGTTAGACTTCATCTTTTGATTTTTTTTTTATCATAGCTCTTTTCTAATTTCTAGATATCTCCTTTGCTTCCATGGTCCCAAATTTTTTAGGTTCATCATAGGTTTTCTTTTCCTTAATTTGTATCTCGATTGAAGTTTGGCCATTTATCTGTTTGTTCCGCAACTACTACATCTTCAAACACCATCCTACAGCCAATGACTGGTGGTACCGATCCTCCTAGTTCAGTAAGAAGGGATTGCTTAAAGGTGTCCTTTCTTTCATTCATCATTGGAAGGGGATGTTTTTCTTTATCTCATGCTCATCTCTTAGGTTAGGACTTCCTCCTTGGGGGTAGCTAAGGGATTCAATTTACAGAGCTCCTAATTTGGAGAAAGACGACCTTAATTCCGTTCGGAAGCTTAGGATTTTTCGAGCCTCCTTCTTTCTAAACTTATAAAAGATCAAACTCTATTCAATCTGGGCCTGAGTTCCTTTAATCCAGCAGGTATATTTCTCAATTCTATAGGTTACTTTCTTGTCCTTCCCTCTAATGGCAATTCATTCTTTTTTATAGAAATGGATGCGAGTGAACTTTAGAAGCTTTCTCAAAGGCTTCGAGCCCATAAAAGGAAGGGTGCTCCACTAGGTGAGCCTTCAAAAAAGGCAAGGATCGACTCTCCAAGCTCCATCGCTGGCACTACTGCCATCCCTACAACTACTGCTGCCATCAAAGTTGTGCTGCCACCGAGGTTGCAACACTTCTGACCTCCTCAAATCCTCTGGTCGAGGTCCAAATTTTAGAGCCTCCTACTGAGAAGGAGAAGGGAGTGGAGAAGAAGAAAACGAAGATGGCCTCTAAAAAGGTCAAGCATAAGACTCATCCCAATAGGTCCAACACTTTTGAGTGAATCTAGGAGAAAACCCTTTCCACAATCGGGAGATTGTCAAGGAATTGATTGACGGATGCACTTTGGTCGAGATTGTGGACAAAATCATTGATGCCGATTTTGAGTAGTGTACTTAGAATTTTTTAGGATCCTTCCTTGAGGTAACCACTTTTCCTCTCTCTTTTGATTGACATATCTATGAGCTTCTACCTAACCCACTTTATTACTTTTGCAGATGGGCCATCAACTGATTACCAATATAAACGCGATGAACTACATGAGGTCAGAGGCGGTAAAAATTCAAGAAGATCATCAGGTTGAGACCAGTCACCTCCTCGAAGAGAAAGTCGAGGTTGACCATCTCCTTGAAAAGAAAATGATCGTTACTGAAGTGAAGGACATAAAAGTCGAGTTCGCCCAGTTACTGAAGTGAACCTAGAGATCAGGAGATGGTACAAAATGCTGAACATGCCTTAGCGAAAGCGAAGGAAGAATTGAACCTAGAGATCAAGAAGAGGGAGAGGGCTGAAACTGAAGTAATAAAGTGAAGGAGCAAGTCTCAAGACAACTTCAGAAGGCGAAGATTCAGGCAGTGGAAGAGTTCAAGTCTTCTTTAGAGATGAAGGACATAAAAGTCGAGTTCGTCCAGTTGTCCTTCATCAAGGGGTACGAGCTCTATCAGAAAAGTGTGATCGATAAATTTTTTGAGCTTGATCTCAATTTCTTAGACAAAGGAGCTTCTGATGATGAGGCAGGTCCATCTGCCACAGTCGTCGATCTTTCGTCAATTGATCCTTCCTCCACTGTGCCTCTTGTCACACCTACTTCCTCCACTGTTGAAGAACCTACATCGATCAGAGCTGCGCCGAACTCCTCTACCACTCCTTCAGAGATCTAAGATCTCCTATTATTGTATCTTTTCATTTTTCCTTCCTTCCTGCACTTAAAGAACATTTTGATCAATGAAAATAAACATTTTCTTTAGTGATATCCTTACGTTATGATATATATCTTTACATAATAAATACAATCTCCTGTTGAAGCCGATCCTCTGCCTCAAGGTATTTTCTTAAAGGCTCATATCAAGCATTTAAAGAAAGAAATTCATCAGACCAAAAAGAAGTTGAAGAAGGTAGAAGACAAACTTTAGAAGTCTAAGAAAAATTATTCAAAGGCCATAATTGAGATTACTCATCTTTGTTAAGCACATAAAAGAGATTCCATGAATTATATTAATAAAAAACATCATTTGAAAGAAGAGCTTAAGGAGATTAAAAGGCACACTAGCGAAAAGTCCTAGACCTTGACAGCCAAAATTTGCTCTCTTGAGGCCGAAATTCGTGAAGCAAAAGGAAAAATTGATCAATTTGAGAGAGGTTTGGCCTGAGCTCAGAGCTAAGTAGAATTCAGCTGGAATTGGTCCAAGAAGTTTTCTGATCTTCAGAAGTAGCTAGACGATGCCAAAAAAGCATACAATACTTATCAGATTGGTTGGTGTAGGTAGATCGATGATTACAAAAAGAAACTCAGGATGGTGAACTCCAAAAGAATGTAACTTCGTAAACAATTGGTGGACAAAGTTCAGGCTAACTCGAGGACAAGTTCAGACGAAGTTGCCGCCTTGAAGAGTTCTCTTGGGGATCTTACTATAACTTTTAAGAGTACTGAGAGGGAACTTCGTGAGCTTAAAATTTAGATGGTTTACCAGGACGGCTTAGTGAAGGATGCCGAGGCTGAGTCGGCCATTTTGCGGAAAAGACTAAGGAAAGTGGAGGATGATCTTTGGAGGTCCAATAAATTGCTTGGCGAGAGCTTAGCGGCGAGGAAGGACCTTGAAGATAAAGTTGAAGATTTGAAATATTTCCTTATATTAGCTGGGGCTGGTAGTCCAAAGTCTGAAGGTTCGGAACCTTCTTCTTAGGACTTTGGCTATTCTTTCTTCTTTTTTTTTCCTAAATGATCTTGTGGACCTCCACTGTAATGAATTTTGTCTTAATGAAATAATATCCCTTTGATTTCTTCCTCACTATTGTCTCGATCGAATATTGGTATACTTTTTTTTTGCATTATCTTTGATATTTGGGTTGCTTTTTATAGCGATGTTCTTGGCTTATCATTTTATAGGTCTGTCCACCTTATCCATAATCGAGGATCTCGTGACTTAGTTAGGAGTTGGTACTTTCTCATCTAGGAATTGGAAGTCTTTATTCCATGTCTATAGTTAACTTCTTGTTTAAAGATTTGGGGCTTTGTCAAGACAAGATCTTCTTGTTCCTAATAGGATTGCTGGGGCTCAAAAGGATTATTGAAAGGGCCTCTCCCCTTCATTTCATGTCAGGATGAGATCCTTCTCCTATTCCTGATATGGTGGACTTGTACCCTTATTAGGATGAGGCTCTTCTCCTATTCCTAATAAGGTTGTCGAGGCATAAAAGGGTCGTTGAAAGGGCCTCTTTTCTTCATTCTATGTCAGGATGAGATCCTCCTCTTATTTCTGACATGGTTGTTGGGGCACAAAAGGATCATTAAAAGAACTTCATTCCTTCATTCTATGTCAGGATGAGGTTCTCCTATTCCTAACATGGTGAACTTTTATCCTCGTTAGGATGAGGTTCTCCTTCTACTCTAAAAAGATTATCGGGATATAAAAGGGCCATTAAAAGGGCCTCTCCCCTTCATTCTATGTTAGAACGAGATTTTTCTCCTATTTCTGATATGGTGGACTTTTATCCTCATTAGGATGAGATTCTCCTCCTGTTCCTAATAAGATTATCGGAATCGAAACACAAAAAGGTCATTGAGAGGGCCTCTCTCCTTCATTCTATGTTAGGACGAGATCCTCCTCATGTTCCTGACATGGTAGACTTTTATCCTCATTAGGATGAGGTTTCTTTTTTGTTTCTAACAAGATTATTGGGGCATAAAAGGCCATTGAAAGGGCTTCTCCCTAATTCTGTCTACAAACATGAGGTCTTCTACTTCATTTAATGATGAAGTTTGGTTGGATAATTTTCTATCATTGTACGACCTTACACTAAAGATAAGAATTGTTAAAAAAATATTAAAATAATCATTGATAGTATATTCATAGATTTTTTGAATTTTAAGGTTATGAGAATGTTGACCCTCCAAGCTTTTTTAGATAATAAGTTTTCGATCGAATAATTTTCACGACCTCATAAGGACCTTCCCAGTTTGGGACGTGCTTTTCTTGATTTTGTGGCTGTAAAATATCTGCTCATCGAAGTAATAAATCTTTTACTTTGAATATTTTTCTCTTTACTTTAGAATTATAGTGATGAGCTACTCTTTGTCTATAAGCAGCTATCCTGATCTGAGCTTTTTTCCATCTTTCCTCCAATAGATCAAGGTTTATCCTAAGATCTTGTGAATTGTTTTGTTCATTAAAAGCTTCCACTCGAGCTGAGGGAAGTTCAAGTTCAATCGGGATGATAACTTTTATTCCAAAGGCCAATGCAAAAGAGGTTTCTCCTGTTAGCAGTCTTTGGGTGGTTCTGTAAGCCCAAAGTATATGGTAGAGTTCATCCACCCATGTGTCTTTCGTCTTTTCAAGCCTCGCTTTTATCCTTTGGAGTAGAGTTCTGTTGGCTACCTCGGCTTCACCATTTGCATGAGGGTGCACCACAGATGTAAAATGATGGAAAATATTCAAATTTTTATAGAATTTGGTAAACTTTGTTTGTAGAGTGCACCACAGATGTAAAATGATGAAAAATATTTAAATTTTTATAGAATTTGGTAAACTTTGCTTCTACAAACAGATGCCCATTATTGATGATTAGCATCCGAGGTAGGCCAAATCTACAAATTATCAACTTTTAGATGAAGTCTTGTACCTTAACTTTAGTTATTTTTTCTAGAGATTTGGCCTCTACCCACTTAGTAAAATTATCCACTACTACAAAAAAAAATTTTTGCTATCCAGATGCCATGAAAAAAGGCTCAAGAATGTCCATCCTCTACTATGCAAATGGCCAAGAGGTACTTAAAGATGTGAGTTGTGAGGCTAGTTGTCTTTAAATATTTGCATTCCTTTGACATCGATCATACTTCTGCATGTAATTTATGGCATTCTAGTGCATGGTTGGCCAATAATATCCTTATCAAAGTAGTTTATAAGATACAGATCTGACGCCTAAATGATTTCCACATATTCTCTCATGCACTTCTCTTAGAGCATAATCAACTTCGAAAGATCGAAAACATTTGATGAGTGGCAAGAAATATGATCTCTTATACAACTTATTTTCATACAAAACATAATGGGAGGCTTGATTTCTCAATTTTTGGACTTCTTTAGGGTCTCTTAGAAGAGCTCCATCTTTGAAATATAAAATTAACGGATTGATCTAACTGGGCTCATAGTCAACCTACATTATCGCCTTAGATTCTTCCAAGCTTAGGTGTTGCAAAACTTCAAAGAAGACTCCTTTAGGTAGTTCACTCGGGGCCAGAGTTGCCAGCTTAGAAAGAAGATCGGCTCTGGTGTTTTCTACTCTAGGGATCTATTGAATATCAAAGCTATTAAAGGCCAAGATCAAGCTTCTTACCTTCTCCAAGTACTTCATCATGCCTTCCTTCCGAGCTTCATAGGTATTGCTAACTTATCCCACCACTAATTAAGAGTCACTATAAACCTTCAAACACCCCACTTTCAGTTCTTTAGCTATCCTTAATCCTGAGATCAAGGCTTCATATTCAGCTCTATTGTATTGATCCCATTTTATTATCAGGTATAGACATTTTAGAGAATGCATCATAAAATAAAACATCAGCAGAGTTTTTATTATATATTAAAATATGGCGTATATCATAGGTAGCAATATTTAAAGTTACTACAACCGCATCATTATGTGAGAATTGAATCCCTTGAGCATCTTCTTCAATAAAAGTGATGGATTCTTCAGTTCGTTGATTCTTCACCGACTTTGTTGATTCGCTTGCCTCTTCCCGTCGATGTCTCCCAGCAAAAGTATTGACTATTCTGAGCGGAGGCCAATCTCCCTACGGTTAATCTCTCTGAGATGGTTCATGTAACATCATGGACCAAGAGTGTAGTAAACTAAAGTATTTGCATTTAGCATTCATGTATCTCTTGATGGCACAGCATTTCATTCACGATATATGTGAGCATTTGAAACTTAACTAAGGAGTGTTAATGAAATATAAGTTGTTTAAAGTTGAGGAAGAAAGTAATTAGGAAATTGAGTGGTTAATAAGGTTATGAAAGTTGAATTTTTGGTGATCTTTAACATTTATTTTGAGCAGTAACTAGAGGTATTTTGGGTGGTTATTAAGCAAGTAATGAACTGATAATTTTTTTTAGAATAAATTGGATGTATAAATTTGATTTTATTTTTGAGATAAGGTGGGGCCGAGCTGGCTCTATTTCTGATCGAGCTAACTCGGCTATGGCAGGACAGCAAGAATTAAGTGGGTCCCCCATATTTTGTATCTTTAATTTAAAAAGGAATTCTTTTGGGGCTAACTCAGCGGCTTCAAAGCATAAAGAAATGACAGAAAATTCTGGTTGTAACACCTAGTCAAGTGCATTAATTGCATGCTTTTTCTAGGATTGACATGTGGCAAGCAGGTTATTATTTTATTTGTATTGTAAGCATCAGCCATACACCTCTTTTTTTTGCTACTGTTTAGGCTTCCAAATTAAATCAGAATTCATGGTAAGGGAAAAGGATAGTAGAAGACCTTGATTCTCAGCTAAAAACTTAGAATAATTCAATCAGAAAGAAGTGATTTTAGGTTAGAAATAGAGGATTGCTGAATTTCTATTGATTTGGGAAAAAGAAGAAGTTGCTATGGATTCAATAGGTTTTGATCATTTCAGGTAAGGATTTTAATCCTTAAGATAGATTTAAATTAAACCTTGAATATTTGCCATCAGACGAGATGTTTTGATGAATGGAGTTAGGGGTTTAGTTTGACTTAAAGCATGAATTGTTGCTGAAGTTTTCTGAAAATAGAAATAGTTTGGAATATTTTTTTTTTTTAGCAAACGAGTTAGGAATGATGTTGGCTGGATTTAAAGTAAATGATGATGTTGAAATATGGTTAAATTGCTAGAATTCTGGGTGTATGTTGAGATTTAATCAATTAGAAAATAGGGCAAAACAGAATTTAAATAAACTAAAAGATGGGAAAAGTTCAAGAATAGGCATAATCAGTCTAGCTTGTACTCTCATGTTCATGTATCATGTAAGCATAGCATTAATCAGTGTATATGAAATTTATAGGAGAGGAGGACTCAAGAACTGTGTTGGGAGAGTCAAACACTAAGGAGGCTCAATAGCTAGCAAGGTGAGTGATTTTCCATCTAACCATGGTGGTTTTTCTTATTTTGGTTATGCGAAGCTTTATTTTGAAAGACAAATTAGTTTCTTGGAGTCCTACAGCTTATTTATGTGTATACAAATATGAAAAATAGGAAATGCTTTTCATTAATGGCAGGTCATTTAAAAAGAAAAAATGAATATATATACATGTATATGCAAAGCTAGTTGGACAACATGACATTTGTATTGGTTTTGGAAAATGTTTTGAATCCGTTTCACTATGTTTTGAGATTCTATAATTATCTTGGAAGGGCTACTCATAGGAGTGATCAGCCTATAGGGCATGCCATGATACCAAGTTGTGAATAATGAAAATCAGTCGGCACCTCCTTGCGATACAGTATGCCCATGGGGGCTCAGTTACATCAGATATTTCATTTCGACTATCCATGGTAGGAGTGTGCTATGGTTTAGTCGATGGTATTTCAGCCAACACCTCCTTATGAAACACTATACCCATGGAGGCTCCATAGTATCAGATGCTTCGTTCGACTACCATGATAGGGGTATACTATGGGACAGTCAACGATAGCCAGCAGTTTTGTTTCAAATGATTCTTTACATGGTTTTATTTGAATTAGCAAATTTAAATGTTTTGAGCACATACCAGTAGAGTATGCTACATGTTATTATAAGCATCACAGTTAAACTCTCCAATTTTCTTCCCATTGCTCAATAGATTATTCATTCACTAGGTCTTAGGTCTCATTATGTGTTTCTTTTCTTTTTATTGACAGGCTTAAAGTAGCATAGCTCAGCATAGAAGTTGTATCATCCACATCCATGCTAGCAAAGGTTGGTCACATCAGTGAGATAGGGGAGTTCTTTATTTTGGGATCATGACAGCTTTTGGGAGAAGTATTATGAATATATGGGATTGTTAGGAGAGCTTCATGGGTTATATTATGTATTTTGGTCTTGTTTAAACAACATATGTTGATGTAACATATTTTAAACTATATGTACAAAGTTGTGTAAGGACAAGTAAAAGCTTCAGAGTTGTTTTCTAGATCATGTAAGTAATTCATATGTTATTATCGTAAGTCGTGATAGGTTATGATAAGAGAACAGGGTCTACTAGTGGCTTATGAACTGCGGCATAAAATACTAGTGGAACTCTACTCAATTGTTTATCCTAGCTCGATAGAGAGAGAGGGGTGTGATATTTATTGGTATCAGAGCCAAGGTTAGTAGGTTACATGGGCATGGATAGGGCATAATTAAGTGTAAATAGTGTTGCTTGGTAAATTAAATTAAAAAAAGGGCATGTGGTTTAAGATTCGATGTGATTTTTGTTGAAATTAATTTATTTTCTTTTTGAGCTGGCTTGATAATTTTTCGAGCTGACTTGAGTCTAAGGCTGCAGAAACTATTGTTCTATTTTTCTGAGAGAGCCAGTCTGATTCTTGAGAGAGCAAGTCCAATTTGGAATCGAGCTGACCCGACCTAAATTCGAGCTGGCCCGACAGCATGCCAAACTTGTGTGCCGGAATTAATTCTAGTCTTAACAGATCACCTTTTTGCATGGAAATTTGTTCCGATTCATGTTCAAATTACTCATGGAATTCCTAATTGGTTCTAATTTGATTATAATGATGAATTTTATTTACAAAAGCATTCCTAAGAGAAATTTTAAGGATTATAGTATATTATTGTGTGACTTAATGTCTAGTTGTTATCAATTTATTTTGGGGGATAGTGAATTTGATTGTTTTAATTATTTTTTGTAGGAGTATATATGGTTCATACAAGGTCAGGACTTGGTGGAGAACCACCAGTGGGAGATAGAGATCGAGGACGGGCCCTAAGTAAGGGTAGAGGCCAAAGTTGGGGTAGACCGAGAAGAATCGATAGGGATGAACAACCTCATAGGGCATTGTCTGGTGCTTCATTCTCTGCCCTAAGGGTGGAGGTAGAAGATTCATAGATGCATGATCATATACATGATTCTTTATCCATTACACCAGCCTCAGTACCTTCAGCACAGGCACAGACACCTATTTTTGGGTTACGAGAATTGGTAGGCATAATCACTTAGGCTATTGCTACTGCTATAACTTCTACTCCTAATTTGCAATCTCAAAATACAGATAAAGCAGTAAGTTATGAAAGGGCAAGAAAATTGGGGGCAACAAAATTCTTGGGTACTACAAACCCCATACAGGCAGAGAATTGATTTCAGAAAATAAAAAGGGTGTTGGTATTATTGAAGAGTACTGATGAAGAGAAGTTAAGTATTGCCACTTTTCTGTTGGAAGGTCGAGCTCGAGACTGGTAGACATCATATGTCGATAGGCAGTTACGGGGTGTTATTATATCTTGGAAAGATTTCAAAAGAAAATTTTACCAACAATATTACTCAGTTGTATATCAGGATTAGAAAAGAAAGGAATTCCTCAATCTGACATAGGAAAAGATGACAGTAATTGATTATGAAGCCAAGTTTACTGAATTATCTCATTTCGCTCCAGCCTTTGTGGTAGATGACAAAGAAAAATGTCGAATGTTTCAGGATGGGCTACACCTTTAGATTAAAGCAAAAATAAAGATGCACAACTATAGTAGTTTCACAGAATTGGTTGCAGGAGCTATCAGGGTGGAAGAAATTGAGGAGTTCTATAGCCGTAAATAGGAAAGAAGCAAAAGAATTGCTCAGACTTTATCAGGGGGTGCAGGGGGAAGTCAACCATTCAAAAAGACTAATATTTTTGATCAGCCCAGTCAAAATTCTAGGGCATCAATGGAGTTTGGTGTGGGATCCTTTGCTTTCACCAATCCAGAGCAGAAAGGACTGAATAGAGGTTTATGTCACAATCAGCGGGAAGTAGGGTAATAGGAGGAAGGGAGAGACAGGGCAGTGCTAATAGGGGTGCCAGTTTAATTACTATTTCATTAAGATAGAATCCTCAGCATGTTAGTTGTGGAAAGTTCCATCCTGGAGAGTGTAGAAGTGGATTTAAGGGGTGTTTCAACAATGGACAGTTTGGCCATCAAAAGAAAGATTGCCCTACTAACACTCAAATCAGAGGTCTTCCACCAAGGCCAAACATCCCAGAAGGATTTCAAGCTAGGAATAATACATAAGCAAATCAGATAGGAACTAATGCTAATAGATAGAATAATATGCTAGGCAAGCTGAAAGCTGAAGCTAGGGTGTTTGCTATGACTAGACAAGAGGCACATGCTACTTCTAATGTGGTGATAGGTACGTTGTCCATATTTTGTCATGATGCATACATATTGATTGACGCTAGATCTACGCATTCATATCTATCACCTACATTTTTCGTGCATGCTAATAAGAAATTGAATTGGTTAGATTGTAGTCTGGTGGAATGTATGCCAGTGGGAAAGTCAATTATGGTAGATCAAGTGTACAAGGATTGTTTAGTTCGAGTGGGCGAGCATAAATTAATGGCAGATCTAATCCCTTAGATATGCATGAGTTTGATGCCATTTTGGGTATGGATTGGTTGTCAGCACACCAAGCAAAGGTAGATTGTTTTAGAAAAGAAGCAATTTTCCAAACCCCAGAAGGCAAAGAAGTATATTTTTTAGGTGAACGTCATGTGCTTCCTTTCTGTGTGATTTCAGCCTTGTTAGCTAGTAAATTGCTCAAAAAAGGATGTGAAGCTTATCTAGCATGTGTGGTCAATACAACAATAGGAAAGCTAAATCTAGCAGACATCCCAGTAGTTTGTGAATTTCTAGATGTTTTCTAGAAGAACTTTCAGGATTGACACCAGATAGAGAGACTGAGTTTGGCATTGATCTGGTCCCAGATACTAGACCAATATCTAGAGCACCATAATGACCCTAGTTGAATTAAGAGAACTTAAGACACAATTACAAGAGCTATCAGACAAAGGGTTTATTAAACCAAGTATTTCACCTTAGTGAGCTCTGGTGTTATTTGTTAAGAAGAAGGATGGCACTATGAGATTATGTATTGATTATTGATAGCTTAATAAGGTAACTATTCAGAATAATTATCCATTATCGTGTATTGATGATCTATTTGATCAGCTTCAAGGGGCTAAAGTATTTTTAAAAATGGATCTTAGAGTAAGATATCATCAGCTTAAAATCAGAAAAGAAGATATACCAAAGACAGCATTTCGAGCTAGATATGGTCATTATGAATTTTTTGTAATGCCATTTGGTTTAACAAATGTCCTAGTAGCTTTTATGGGTTTGATGAATAGAGTGTTTCAGCGGTATTTGGATAGGTTTGTGATGATTTTTATTGATGTTATATTGATATACTCCAAGGATAAAGTAGAACATAAAGAACATTTGAGGATTATTTTATAGATACTTCGGGAGAAACAATTGTATGGTAAATTGAGCAAGAGTGAATTTTGGCTAGATAAAGTAACTTTTCTTGATCATGTGATCTTAGCAAAGGGGATATTAGTTGATCCACAAAAAATTAATGCTATTATGAATTGGGAACTGTCCACCAATTCAATAGAAGTAAGAAGTTTTCTAGGATTGGTAGGTTATTATCGGAGGTTTGTTGAGAACTTCTCAATCATTGCTTCTCCAATGACAAAGTTGCTTAGAAAGAATGTGAAGTTTGAGTGGAGTGATGAATGTCAAACTAGTTTTGATGAATTAAAGAAAAGGTTAACCATAGCTCCAGTACTTACTTTTCCTTCCAGTGGTGGAGGTTATGTGATATACAGTGATGCTTCCTACAAGGGTTTGGGTTGTGTATTAATGCAACAAGGAAAGGTAATTGCTTATCCTTCTTGACAACTTAGATCTCATGAGTTGAATTATCCTATGCATGACTTGGAACTTGCTATAGTAGTATTTGCACTTAAGATATGGAGACATTATCTATATGGAGAAAAGTGTCAGATATTTACTGACCATAAAAGTTTAAAATATGTGCTAACCCAGAAGGAATTGAACCTTAGACAATGAAGGTGGATTGAGCTTATCAAAGACTATGATTGTACTATTGATTATCATCCTGGAAAAGCTAATGTGGTGGCAGAAGCATTGAGTCAAAAGTCCACCGCCACCTTATATCAAATTTCTGTGTATTTACCTTTGATGATAGAATTGAGAGCATTAGATGCTGAATTGTCACTAAGAAATTCTAAAGCTTTGTTAGCTAATTTTTGAGTCAAACCCTCATTAATAGATGAGATAGGTAAAGTTCAATGTCAAGATCTTCAATTAATGAAAATTTTAAATGCTGTTCAGAATGGGTTACAAGTAGATTTTATAGTTGGGAAGGATGGGGTTCTAATGCATGGAAATCGTATATGCATCCCAAAGGTAGAGGATCTTAGAAAATAAATAATGGAGGAAGCTCATTGTTCAGCTTATGCCATGCATCCAGGAAGTACTAAGATGTATCAAACTATCAAACAAAGCTATTGGTGGAATGGCATGAAGAGAGACATAGCTGAATTTGTATCCAGATGTTTGGTGTGCCAACAGATAAAAGCAAAACACTAGGGTCTGGCCGGGAAGTTGCAGCCACTTCCTATTCCTAAATGAAAGTGGGAATATATCACTATGGATTTTGTTTCAGGTCTCCCAAATACCAGAAAAGGGATGTAGTATGGATAATTGTAGACAGATTAACCAAGTCAGCCCATTTTCTTTCGGTCAAAATGACTTTTATATTGGATAAATTGGCAAAAATTTATGTGAATGAGGTCATTAGTAGGCATGGTGTTCCTATTTCCATTGTATTAGATAGAGATCCTAGATTTACATCATGATTTTGGTCAAGTTTGCAAAAAGTTTTGGGAACTAAATTAAATTTTAGTACCTCTTTTCATCCACAAACCGATGGACAGTCAGAGAGAACTATTCAGACTTTGGAAGATATACTATGAGCATGTGTTATGGAATTCTCAGGAGGCTGGGATGAACATTTGCTATTAATTGAATTTGCCTACAATAATAACTATCATTCTAGTATAGGTATGGCACCATATGAAGCTTTATATGGTAGAAAATGCAGAACTCCGGTATATTGGGATGAAGAAGGGGAAAGAAAACTTCTAGGTCTATAAATAGTGTAGATTATAGCTAATCAAATTAGGTTAATTAGAGAAAGGTTGAGGATAGCACAAGACCGACAGAAAAGTTATGCAGATCCAAAATACAAAGAGGTGGTATTCAGTATAGGTGACAAGGTATTCCTTAAAGTTTCTCCTTGGAAGGATGTATTTTGATTTAAAAAATAAGAAAAGTTGAGCCCTAGATATATTGGACCATATGAAATAACAGTGCGCATTGAACCAATTGCGTATATATCGGTTAGCATTACCACCAAAGCTTTCTCAGATTTACAATATATTCCATGTTTCTATGCTACGAAAATATATTTTAGATCCATCATATATGCTATAATCTAGAATAGTTGAATTGAAAGAAGATTTAACTTATTTAGAAGAACCAGTGCAGATTTTAAGTAGAGAAAGGAAACAGTTGTGCTCACAAGTCATACCACTAGTTAAAGTTTTATGGCAGAATCACAATACGGAAGAAGCCACATGGGAAAGACAAGATGAAATGAGATGCAAGTATCCACATCTATTTCAGAATAAAGGTAACAGAATTTTGAGACAAATTTTTTTTTGAGGGGAGAAATGTAACATCCCAGACCAAGAGTGTAGTAAACTAAAGCATTTGCATTTAGCATTCACGTATCTCTTGATGGCACAGCATTTCATTCATGATACATGTGAGCATTTGAAAATTAATTAAGAAATATAAGTTGTATGAAGTTGAGGAAGAAAGTAATTAGAAAATTGAGTGGTTAATAGGGTTATGAAAGTTGAATTTTTGGAGAATTTTAACATTTATTTTGAGCAGTAACTAGAGGTATTTTGGGTGGTTATTAAGCAAGTAATGAACTGATAATTTTTTTTAGAATAAATTGGATGTATAAATTTGATTTTATTTTTGAGATAAGATGGGGCCGAGCTGGCTCTATTTCTGATCGAGCTAACTCGGCTATGGCAGGACAGCAAGAATTAAGTGGGTCCCATATGTTTTGTATCTTTAATTTAAAAAGGGATTCTTTTGGAGCTAACTCAGCAGCCTCAAAGCATAAAGAAATGGCTGAAAATTCTGGTTGTAACACCTAATCAAGTGCATTAATTGCATGCTTTTTCTAGGATTGACATGTGGCACGTAGGTTATTATTTTATTTGTATTGTAAGCATCAGCCATACACCTCTTTTTTTTTTTGCTACTGTTTAGGCTTCCAAATTAAATCAGAATTCATGGTAAGGAAAAAGGATAGTAGAAGACCTTGATTCTCAGCTAAAAACTTAGAATAATTCAATTGGAAAGAAGTGATTTTAGGTTGGAAATAGAGGATTGCTGAATTTCTGTCGATTTGGGAAAAAGAAGTTGCTGTAGATTCAGTGGGGTTTTGATCATTTCAGATAATGATTCTAATCCTTAAGATAGATTGAAAATTAAACCTTGAATATTTGCCATCGAATGAGACATTTTGATGAATCAAGTTAGGGGTTTAGTTTGAATTAAAGCATGAATTGTTGCTAAAGTTTTCTAAAAATAGAAATAGTTTGGAAATTTTTTTTTTTTTTTTAATAGCAAACGAGTTAGGAATGATATTGGTTGGATTTAAAGTAAATGATGATGTTGAAATATAGTTAAATTGCTGGAATTCTGGGTATATTTTGAGATTTAATCAATTAGAAAATAGCAAAAAACATAATTTAAATAAAGTAAAAGATAGAAAAAGTTCAAGAATAGGCATAATCAGTCTAGCTTATACTCTCATGTTCATGTATCATGTAAGCATAGCATTAATTAGTATATATGAAATTTATAGGAGGAGAGGAGGACTCAAGAACTATGCTGGGAGAGTCAAACACTAAGGAGGCTCAATAGCTAGCATGGTGAGTGATTTTCCATCTAACCATGGTGGTTTTTATTGTATTTTGGTTATGTGAAGCTTTATTTTGAAAGACAAACTAGTTTCTTGGAATCCTACAGTTTATTTATGCATATACAAATAAGGAAAATAGGAAATGCTTTTCATTAATGGCAAGTCATTTAAAAAGAAGAAATGAATATACATACATGTATATGTAAAGCTAGTTGGACAACATGACATTTGTATTGGTTTTGGAAAATGTTTTGAATCAGTTTCACTATGTTTTGAGATTCATATATGATTATTTTAGAAAGGCTACTCATAGGAGTGATCAACCTATTGGGCATGCCATGATACTAAGTTGTGAAAAATAAAAATCAGCCAGCACCTCCTTACGATACAGTATGCCCATGGGGGCTCAGTTATATCAGATATTCCATTTCAACTATCCATGGTAAGGGTGCGCTATGGTTTAGTCGATGGTATTTCAACCGGCACCTCCTTGCAAAACAGTATGCTCGTGGGGGCTCAGCAGTATCAGATGCTCCGTTCGACTACCATGGTAGGGGTGCACTATGGGACAGTCGATGGTAGCCAGCAGTTTTATTTTAAATGATTCTTTATGTGGTTTTATTTGTGTTAGCAAATTTAAATATTTTGAGCATATACTAGTAGAATATGCTATATGTTATTATAAGCATCGTAGTTAAACTCTCATATTTTCTTCCCATTGCTCGATGGATTATTCATTCACGGTGACTTAGGTCTCATTATGTGTTTCTTTTCTTTTTATTGACAGGCTTAAAGTAGCATAGCTTAGCATAGAAGTTGTATCATCTGCATCCATACTAGCAGAGGTTGGTCACATCAGCGAGATGGGGGAGTTCTTTATTTTAGGGTCATGACAGCTTTTGGGAGAAGTATTATGAATATGTGGGCTTGTTAGGAGAGCTTCATGGGTTATATTATGTATTTTGGTCTTGTTTAAACAGCATATGTTAATGTAACATATTTTAAACTATATGTACAAAGTTGTGTAAGGACAAGTAAAAGCTTCAGAGTTGTTTTCTAGATCATGTAAGTAATTCATATATTATTATCATAAGTTGTGATAGGTTATGATAAGAGAATTGGGTCTACTAGTGGCTTATGAACCGCGGCATAAAATACTAGTGGAACTCTACTCAATTGTTATACCCTGGCTCGATAGAGAGAGGGGGGTGTGATAGTTCAGGTACCAATCTATTATAAATATACTGTGAGAGTGGATAAAAAAATTCAGAAGGAACCTTTGTTGCAGCGGTCTACAAGGTAGTCCTCAATGTGATTGGCTATGCCAACTAGTCACATATATCGAACTTTCAGAGTGTGTGTGTATATATATAATATTAGTTTATTAGGCAAGTGTTTATTGCTGATGAAGGGGGAAGCAGGTTTTTTTTTTTTTTAATCCTCCCTTCCTGGTTCGAGCTGCGTGGACTCCGATGGGCTCTAAACAAGTGTAAGAATGTCTCCCCATGGAAGCTCGCCGCCCTCGGTGAGCAAACAATTTTCTCCACCTTTATGTTTGGACTGCTGGCTCCATTGTAGTCATCTTTGAGTTTGGAGCCTCATGGGCCAATTGGGTGGATCCAGTTGTCACATTTTGCAACTCTTTTTCTCTCCTACCAGAAAGCTTTACTTAATAAAAGAAAAAAAAAATATTTTCTACACCACGGACAGTATTCTTCTAAAAGAAATGCTCCCATTCCGATCACATAACTCATTTAAAGTTTAGGTCCTAAAAATTAAAAAAGTAGCTAGTACCTCAAGGGAAGGGTTATTTTGCGTGAAAGAATGATTCACCTTCCTTTGCACGAACCCACCATTGGATTGATTATGTAAATATCACTTTGAGATCCTTGCAGACTGATAAACGAGAGAGTAGTTTAAAGTACTCTGAAGAACCATGTGGGGCACTATCCAATTGGCAAAGTGAAGATCAATCATTTCCTCTAGAGAGAAATTTATGCTTGCACCTCAGTAGTGATGGCCCAAGTAGAGGTGTCAAAATATATTAGGCCTATAGCATTGGCCCAACCCAATCCTGAAAATGGATGGGTTGAGCTGCTATATTACTAGCCCAAATAACAATCAAACTTTTTGGCCAATCCTATCTCAGCCTAAGGGTTGAGATGGGTTGTGTTGGACTAACCCGGTTGGGCTAATAAAAACATACAAAACATACAAAATCACCATGATTTATTATGGATATTAAATTTTACATGATTTGGTGTGATGAATTATTGAATTGGCAATGTTTAAAACTTTGAATTAGTACTTTCTTAATGTTTGGATTGAATTTTAGAATTTTAGACATTTGAATTGATGATGTTTCAATTGAGGATATGCAGATTTGTTAGCATACAGTATATGTTGATTTTTTTTAAAAAAATTGATGGGCTAGAACAGCCTAGCCCACACCCTTAAAGGGCTGGGCTAGGTCAGCTATATGCTGTCCCATTTTTTGGCTGCGCCTAGCCCAACCTAGCCGATCAAATTTTAAGCCCTCGTGGGCCAGGCCAGGCTAAGCTGGGCTCGCCCATTTTGACACCTCTAGGCCCAGGTCAGATGGTTGATTGGAGATGAAACTTCAGTTGATGTGAGTCGGGATGCTTGAATCTTTAACCTGCCTCTCTTTCGTTGGCCGATCTATATCAGCATGGAGATGGAAGATCACCTATGGATCTATGATTTGATCACTACAAATGGCAAGGGTTGGAGGTTCAAGTTGTCATTTATCTTCACTACTACAAAAATGATCTATAACAGTGCTTACTAT